>CM021106.1:414344465-414395585 GCA_007115665.2 Sequoiadendron giganteum
GGTGCAAATAGATCCAATCCTCAAACTACACCCATGAACAAAATTCTCAACTATGATCTTAGCACTGACGCCGACTCAACTTGCCACCTATCATCTTGCTTCATTGCCACCAGTCCACATCGCACTACTATGGAAGGAGAAATAAAGGAATCTAAAGCACCCGAATTAAAGAGAATAAAGACTCTACTTCCCTATAACACACCTGAAGTCTTAGCCATTGTACCCTGATGCTCAGTCTAGCAGTTATCAACCACTGCAAATACTATGTGTGATATGCCCGCATCTCCTACTATCGGCTCTGAAGCCGCTGGTTTTTTACTAAATCTAGATGTGCTCTTTTGAGGACACTACCTAGCAATATGACCCTACTGGCCACAAGAGAAACACCCAGTACCTTTGCAGAAACCTCTACCACCTGGGGGTGCACTAGATTATTGAGCACTGCCCCTATTAACTATAGAATACAAACTTTGGGTAGTGTAATGTTGTAGAATTGCACCTAGGGACAATTCCACATTTTTGCATCTTGCCTAGCATTTATGACACCTTAGAACCATTAACGGAAAAATCCCATGAGTCAAAATTTCATGATTCTAACTTCATGTGGACACATAGCGAAATGACAGAAGCCTAACAAGGTGTTTCCTAAAAATCTAGGCTTTGGACGCCTATGCGGCATGCAGACATCCACCCGGCGCGCTAATGTCCTAGCGATTTTCTGAATTTGAAATGATGAATCTAGAATCCTGACCCTTGTGACATGTGTCTTGGCAGTTAGGTTTTGGATATAACGGCTTTGTGTCACCCTTGCATGCATGAAAACCCCTTTTTGGCTCTCATTTTGGGGATGGAAGCTATGAGTTGAAGCACTACTACTACTTGCTCTAGTCTTGGGTAAGCTTGATCCTTGAATAGCACCACTTCTACAGGCAAATCCATGTTGGACTGAGGTCCCTCCAAGCAAATATAGCTCTCCAAGCAGCTACAACTCTCAAGCAAGCACATAGCGATGTGCCTGTGTGCTTCGGATAGGGTCTTAACCCATGGGTAATGCTCTCTCTCCCTATCACTCTTTCTTACTTGTCCATTTATTGCTTTGTGGTATGGGCTCTACTTCGAAGTAGGTTTTTCTTTCACCATGCACTTCATTTATTTCATTTACACTCTTTTTCCAAACCTAGCTATTTGTGGAGGTGGGAACACCAAAATGGGGGTCTGATTGAGGCAGACCCCTATACAACCCCCCAACCTTTTCCTCTTTATCTTTTGTGTGTAGTTTGTGAAGTGAAGCTTGGAGGAAAGATTCAAACACATGGTAAAAGGTAATCTCTCTCTAGGCTCCTTTTTGTTTTTTTCCTTAGATTCTAACTTTCTATTTGATTACTCAGCCTAGCACGCCTTAACCCGAGTTTAGAGGTGAGATTCAGTTTTACTTGCTTGAGCTCCTAAGCCTCTCGTAGCTTAGGATGCCAACACATCTTTTAGATGGCAATGTGTTGTGCTAGCATCCTTAAACCATGCTAATGTCCTTTAGTTGAGAGCTCTCCAGCCAGAGGTGAAAATATTGAAGTCTTGCTCTCTCACAGTCTGAGATAACTTTCCTATCTTTCTTCATAGCTTTATCGATTCATTCAAGTTGAGGTGTATAAGGGAAGTTCATTCCCTAGTGCTCTCTTGAGAAAAAAGAGACCCTTGTGCAGTGAATCCCTCTTATATCACATTTTGGTGAACCCGACGTGAACTGTCAGATCCGTTTTCATAATGTTGCATGTTTATAATGATCCCTTTTCTAAAAAATATTTCAATATGTTGGAAGATGCTCTAGATGATTTCTTAGAAGCACTCTCCCCTATATGTAAATCTTCTAAACAAACTCTCTTCTGGCCAGCTGAGGAGTCGGTAAATGTGGTTGTAGTTTTTGTGGCTCCTCCAAGCCCTAAGAGACCTGTCATTTACGTGACCCTAGTTGAGCCATTCCCTAGGGAAGACTATTTCATTTATGGGATTTCATGTCATAGTGATCCACTAGACTTATATTCAAGTTTCATGAAAGCTACTGGCTCTACTTCTTATAATGTTGTCAGGAAAACGTACAACACAAGGAGAAACAAACAAAGCTTTGAACAACAAGCTTTTATTCCTACTTCACAACCAATTCAAACTCCTACTTCTTTACCACCACCTCAACCTAGTCTTCCTTCGACTCCTAAACCAGCGATCAAAGCACTAGGTGATTATGATCTCATTGAGAAACTTCGTGTTACTCTAGCTAAGATCTCACTTTGGGATTTGCTTCAAATTGCCCCAGTTTATCAGGAGATGTTGTAGGAAGCCTTACAAAAGATTCTCTTGCCTACCTCTACTAGGCCTGCAGATGTCAATGTGTTGTTGGCACATATTTGAGTGGATTCATCGAATATTACGTTCCACCCGCAAGAACTCCCACCCCCAGATGTGCAAAAGCAAGCAGAGCCCTTGATGATTATAGTTAATGTTAACAACATTGGTGTTAGACTTACCCTCGTTGACACCGGTTCAACTCTCAACATTTGCGGTATGGACCTATTACCTAAAATAAAAGTTGATTCATCTTCTTTGGCAGCTTCTTCCTTGTATATTCATAGGTTTGATAATGGTGGTTGCCAAGCCCTAGGTACGGTAATACTAAATTTGTATTTTGGCCCCATTTCCTTGTCTACGTTGGTCTATGTGATGTCTGGCCTATTACCGTACAACCTTCTTTTAGGGAGACCTTAGATTCACGCTATCAATGTAGTAACTTTTACTTTGCATCGTTCTTTGACGTTTGTCGCTAACAATCAGGTGGTTATGATTAAAGAACATCCAAAGGCTATGCACCTTTTTTTTCTAGCCATTGTTGGTTGTGCTTCGGCTACATCCACTCTCAAGAATTGCATTCCCTCCTTAACCGTTCATGCTATGGCATGTTCCTCATTGATACCTTCTATGGAAGTTGTTCCCCGAGCAAGTATCGATGAAGATGAACCCCCTAAAGCAAAAGATCCTAAGTCTCCCCCATTTTCTCCTTCACCTTGTCAAACGAATGCTCTCTTGTGCGATGAATGGGGCTCCTTGAATTTATCTAATTTCTTCATAGTGGAGTGCAAGTTTGACCCCTCTGGTATTGAATTTCTAAGTTCTCCTGACATAAGGATAGGTGGCCCTCTCATTGGGGAAGAGAAGTGTGATCCTATCTAGGAGACCACTCCTCCCCCTACCCGAGAGAGTGATCCCACTCCTATAAAGGAGGTCAATGTCTACAAACCGAGTAAAGGAAGTGATCCCACTCTTGTAGAAACTTTCAACATCCATTGGTGGAATGAGACACTTTCCCTGAGCCGCCCCCTCCTGAAGTTATATAAACTCATTATGGGTTTGGGTACAAACTCGCTTCTCAATATGGCTATGGGTAGAAAGGCCTAGGGAATATCTAACAAGGAATCCAAGTCCCTATCTATTTTAAGCAACAACAATGCTATATGGGTTTGGGTTGCTCTGTTGAACAGTCTAAACAAAAACCTTGGTGGAGTGTTAATATGATTACAATCGAGCCGTTGGGTTTGGTCCACCCTGAGTTGATAGAAGAAAGGGGATGAGCCAAGAAGGTTCATTTGGATTTCTTCTCTTTGGATGAAGCATTAGGGGAATTTCTAGGTGGTTACTTTTTGTTGCCTCCTTATCATCACAAGAAACGATTCTCATATCACTTGCATAGACAAGCCTACTTTGGAGAATCTATTCTAAGCGTCGATGAGGAAGACCCTCTATCTAACGTCAGTGATGATGTGTTGATATCTCACCCTAAGGACCACATTTCTCTCCTTAAAGGAGATACTGTTGAGATCCCTATGGATCCTAAGTCTTCAAAAAAGGTAATCAATATTGGGAAGTGTCTCTCTTTTGAAGAAGTTGACGAACACTTTGATCTTTTGCGAACTCACCCTGATATCTTTGCTTGGATGTATGAGGATATACCCAGTATTGATGAATCCGTAGTGGTCCATAATATCGTCCTATGTACCGATGCCAAGCTGATTAAGCAAAAAATTTGAAAGATCAATCCCACAATAGCTTTGATGGTCAAAACTGAGATAGAAAAGTTGTTGAAGGCAGGCTTTATCTGCTTGATTGACTACTCTCCTTAGATTTCAAATATAGTTGTTGTCAACAAGCCTAATGGTCATATTTGTAGATGCATTGAATTTTGAGACCTTAATAAGGATTCTCTTAAAGATGATTTTTCATTACCTAATATAGACATGATTATAGACTCGACTACAGGCCATGCGTTGTTATCTTTTATGGATGGCTTCTCAGGTTATAATCAGATCTGTATTAACCTGGATGACCAGTACAAGATAGCCTTTACTACCCCTTGGGGTACTTTCTATTATGTGGTCATGCCCTTCGGTTTAAAGAACATAGGAGCGACCTACCAATGGGCAATGACCCTGATATTTTATTATTTCATTCATAAAATATTAGAGGATTATGTTGATGACATCTTGGAGAAGTCTATATATCGCCAAGATCATGTGAAAAACCTTCATATTATCTTTGAAAGGCTTCGAATCTATAAGATGAGACTCAATCCCCATAAGTGTGTCTTCAGTGTAGATGTCGGCAATATTTTAGGGTTTATAGTCTCTTACTATGGAATCGAAGTTGACACAAATAAAATTGATGCTATTATTAGCATGTCTCCATTGAGGAACATCACCGAGTTGCAAAGTCTACAACAGAAGATTCAAGTGAATCATAGATTTATATCTCAATTGGTTGATCGTACCCTTCCCTTCAATTGTTTATTAAAAAGGACGTTCGCTTCATATGGGATGAAGAGTGTCAGAAAGCCTTTGAATGGATCAAATATTATTTGGAAAATCCTCCTATATTAATGTTGGTTATGCAAGATACACCTTTCCTGCTTTACCTTTTTGCATCACCACATGCTTTGGTAGCTTTGTTGGCTTAGTATGATGATGCAGGAAGAGAGGGGGTGGTCTACTACATTAGCCGTGTCCTTGTCGATTATGAAACCTATTATTCATCCATGGAGATTCAATGCCTCACTCTTGTATTCGCTAAGCAGAAATTGAGACACTACCTTCTCCATGCTGAAACACACGTTATAGTAAAAATAGATCTTTTGAAACACTTGTTCTCTAGCACTGACCTCGCTAGGAGATTAGCGAAGTGGGTTATGTTGCTTTCTGAGTTTGACATAAAATTCGTTACTCAGAAATTGATAAAGGGTCAAGCGGTTGCTAATCAATTAGAAAATGCTCCCTCATATCGCTCCTTCCTTGGGTTGGATCTATTTCTTGATGAGAACATTTTCACAATTGACTATCACCTTGAATGGAAAATGTACTTTGATGGGTCAAGGTGTCATACTGGTTTGGGAGCAGGTGTGGTCTTGATATCCCCCAAAGGAAAACCGGTCCCTCTATCCTTTTGATTATATTTTCCTTGTACTAATAATATCGTTGAGTACGAAGCTCTTATTGTTGGCTTATGTGTCATGATTGCACTAAAAATCAAGCATCTTTGTATACCAGGTGACTCTGAACTTATTAGGCTAAACAAAGAATACTATCTCAATATCGAGACCTCTCTTTGTCCTTGCTCAATCAGTTTTCCTCTTTCACAATAAACAATGTCCCTAGGAAAGAAAATAGAAAAATTGATGCCATGGCAAGTGCTACTTTCTTGGTACCTTCAGAAGAGGATACAAAATAATATCACTTTGTGGTTTAGTTCATGCGAACCCTGATGATTTCTAATCAACTCAAACCTGAGTCTCTTGTATGTTTTCATGCAGACTCAGGAGATTGGTTCTCTAGTATCTATAGTTACTTAAAGACTGGAAATTTTCCCGATGATGTGACGAAGAATGATCGCACTCGTATAAAAAATCTTTCATCGTGTTATTCAATTCTATCTAATGTTCTTTATCGAAAGGCATATAATGGCTTGTTGCTAAGGTGTCTCACTAAAGCAGAAATACCCCTTCCCTTAAGGAAGCCCACTCAGGCTCTAGGGGTGGAAATTTTGGTGATAAGTCCTTGGTGAGAAAACTGATACACATGAGGTACTATTGGCAAACAATGGAACAAGATTCCTTTGGTTTTGTCAATAAGTGCCTTCAATGTCAACAATACAGTCATCTTATCCATGCTCCTACTCGAGAGTTACAAAATCAAACTTCTCCTTGGCCATTTGCAAAATGGGGGTTGGATATCATCAGAAAAATATCACCTCCTTCTTCCAAGGGACATACCTTTATCATTACCACTATAGATTATTTCAAAAAATGGGTTGAAGCTATTTCATTCCCATCTACGAATGTTGAGACTATCTGTAGTCTCCTCATGAACAATATCATTTCTCATTTTGGATTTCCTACTACACTTGTTTCTAATAATGGTACATCATTCAAGAACAAGGAAGTAAAGCAGTTCTTGGAGAAATTTCACATTCAACATAGGTTTTCTACACCGTATTATCCACAATCCAGTGGTCAAGCGGAAGCTTGTAATAAAACTCTTAAACTCATTCTTCGTAAAACAATTAACAAACACGGTAAGGATTAGCACATTCAATTAGCATACACTTTGTGGGTTTATCACATGAGTGTCTACGCAACAACGAGAATAATGCCTTATAATCTTGTGTATGGAATTAAAGCTATCATGCCTTTGGAGTTGGAAATTTTTTCTTTGCGGTTTCCCTTAGAGGGTTAATTGATGATGAAACCTATCGAGCTAACTACTTGCATTAGCTAGAGATGCTCGATGAGCACCATCTATAGGCCCTTAACATCTTAAGGCTTATCAGTGGTCGTTATCAAGATAATATAACCAGAATGTGCTTCCTAGGACCTTTAAGCTAGGAGACTTGGTTCTATGTGAAAACCAGTGAAATGTAAATGTGCCATCTGATCAGAAAGGGAAATTTAGTCCTAACTGGTTAGGTCCTTACATTGTGGTTTCTATGTATGGTTCGGATGCCTATGGATTATCGTCTATAGATGGAATACCTTTAAAAGAGCCCATTAATGTGATGCATCATTGTAGATACTATGCATAGCATTCCAATGTGGCACATGTGTGGTGTTCTCCCTAAAAGGCAAAAATACTACATATGTTGACAATACATGACATTTCATTCATATATGCCCAATTATGAATCAAATTTCATGTACATGTATTAGACCACTGCTATAAAAAAAATGAGTGGCTACTAAATATATGTTTATACAAAATATCTACAAGCATGTATATATGTGTATCTGACTACAAAAATGATGTACAAAAGATGGACCCCTATCCCTATGGTGCATGGGTCTTGAGCCCTCTATCTCTAGCAACCCATCTAGTGCTCTCTAGGGAGGCTGCACAGTGGTCATTGAGTGGGATCAGTGTGAAAATGATATAGACATAGCTGCTTGCATCCCTCTGAGCTCCCCTGCAGCAAACATATATCCATCTTTTCCTGCACCAGCTTTTGTTGCAGCCATTGGTCATCTGTCAGGATCACATATGTTGGTTGCATGTCGAGATCATCAATGCAGCTCTGAAGGGCGTCATGTGCCCACTCAACGGCCTCAAACCTCATCACTGCCACATCTCACTCGGTGAACATTGTTCATAGCTCCCCTAACAGCTAATCATGTTGCCCTCGAAGAGTCGTTGGCTCTGTTGTCAGTTGCACAATCTCCACACCTCACTCCTCATAGGTGATCATCAAGCGTGCTACTGGCTCAAAGGTGGGGGCATGCTTTCCTACTGATACCAATCAGTAGGCCTTGAGAACTATCCCTTGGATAGGCACAGCAGGGGCCACCTCTGAAATATACTGAGCTATGAGCCCATTCCATCCTTGTACATCCTCTACAACCACAGAGAGAGAAACATGAATTAGTATCACATAATATATGTACATATATCATAAACTAAAAAAGTCAAAAGCATGGAAATATAAACAATACACTATGTATACCTAGATCCCTTGACTTCCATGTGGGATTGGGGTGTGGGTCGGTACTGGGTCCTACATCGCCAGCATCGACGGCCATCCCCAGTGATTCTAGGGCTGCTACTGTTGGGGCAATGGAAACTGGTGGCGCTGACGAGACGGGCGTAGCCACGAGTGGATCTAATCTCCTTTGTTGCCTCAACCTCACAGGCGTCACCTCCTCTTGGTGCCCTCTCCTCTTGTCCTATAGGGGTTGGTGCGGCAAGTCCTCTTGTGGACGAGGTTCCCCTCTCAGGGCACCCTGGTTGAACACTAGAGCTAGGCAGTGCCTCTCCCACCACCACAAAAAATATACAACCACCCCAACATTGTCTACCACCACCATGGCTAACAAATCATGGTCGAGCTCATCATCATTTGAAGGAATGATGTCTGTGATAGTGGGGTGGGGGCGATCTCCTACCCTCGCTACACTCTGGTGTGCCTTGGTGTAGGTGGGAATGTTTGGCGAGATGGTCTAAATATAGCCATGCTACCACATGATCCGGCTTCAGTAGTAGGTAAAAATAACAAAATCATGGTGACCTATCAAAAAACAGTCCCGTTGCAGGTTCCTCAGGAACCTATTGTCATCCACCCACCAGAAATACTAGTAGGGTCTCCACCAGACCTCTCCTATGGTGACATTATCAGACTGTAGCCACCAAAACTACAAATCTTTGAATCACCATTGGCTCGTCATGTCATACCATTGGGCCATGGGAACCTAATATGACTGTCACTAGGGAAAATTGACTAGTCAGGTGCACTTGATGTGGGAAAAAGCCCACACCTACAAAAGTTTGCATGTTGTAAGACTGTGGTACTCATAGTGTACATACTACCTGAGCTCCTACTAAAGGTGCGCCAACATGTTGTGCACAAAAATAGTCTGATACTCTACCATCTCTCTAATGGTATGGATGAGGCCCCCATGAAGGTGCAAGCCTCACTCGCCTATGGTGATGTGAAAATCAACTATAACAACCATCACTCAACGTAGAAATGATGTCATAGTCCTCTCCTATTCATACTAGTGTGTATAAATGTAACCTATGTCTTCACTGTCGTCTATCCTCCCTGTGTAGTAGAGGACACCATCACTTTGATCCTGCACCAATCAGGTGTCATCTATGGCCACTTTTCATCCGCGGATGGGTAGCCTAAGGATCCGATAGATGTCCTCGAGTGTGATGGTCATCGCCCCATAGCGTAGCTGGAAAGATGACATAGTGGCATCCCACCACTCCATCAGAGCGGTGAGCATCCTCTCGTGGTACCTCATCTTTGGAATGGTGAACACGTACCAGTGACCGCCCCACTCCAGATGTTTGATCTCATCCTCTATGAGGCGATCCCTCTGCTCATGGAAGAGTTGGAAAGCTTGCCCTCCTAGATGCTCTCAGATCTTTGGGTACTCCTGCAAAAAGTAAAAAATTCTAAGTCAGACACATCCACATCCATCATAAAAAAATGAAAAAAAGTGTTTAAGGACATATGTGTGCCGCGTAGACATCTGCACACTGCATAGGCATTCCTGACCGCCATGGTTGCCCTGAAGATGATAGTGCATCCTAGGGATGACAACACGAACTCAGGATGATAGTGCATTTGTGGATGAAAGCGTGTATGGTGGACACACGTGCAAAATTTGGATGCTTGTGCACCTCGCCAAGTGGAAATATGCAAAAACCTAACTAAATTACATGAAAAACGAGGTTTAGAGGCCTACCTGGTCTACCTCGCGACCCTTGATGATGTCCTCGCATAGCTACTCCAACCTCGATGCCTTATACTCTCTCCTCCTTGGCATTTTTTTTATTTTTCTCTCACAAAAGTCAACAATTTGCTCGTAGTGAATAGTGAAAATGACCCTTCTGGGGGCCCACCTCGGCATATATAGGCCCCCCGAGGCCCATTTTTCCTAGAGATTGTGGCCCCTAGTTTCAGCTAACTTTACCCCACCAAGCTAGGGGAAAACTTGGGAGGGGGCATATAGTCACCTCTTGATTATATTTTTCCTCTGAATCAATGAATTTTCTTGATCATTCTTCTCTCTGTGATAGTTTCTTCCAATTTTTTGAAACTAACTCAAAATTTTAAGTTTTGCACCTAACAAAGTTTTGAACAATCTTTCATGACCGTTACTATTTGTTGAGCTTAGAAGTTGTCGGAATCCTCAATACCGATTAGCTTGACCTCGGTGACCTTTGCGGTCCCTCCTTCATGGCACGCAATTCCATAAAATTCAAAATTTGGGTGAATTTTTTCTTCTCTACTTTAGTGAGGCTGATTTCTTCCAAAATCGAGCCCACTAAAGTGGGGGCAAAATTTAGTGTTGCAGAATTGTACATAGGGGAAATTCCACATTTTTTCATCTTGCCTAGCATTTATGACACCTTAGAAACATTAACGGCAAAATCCCATGAGTCAAAATTTTGCAATTTTGACTTCATGTAGACACATGGTGAAATGAAAGAAGCCTGACAAGGCATTTCATGAAAATTTAGGCTTTGGACATTTGCGCGTCGTGCGCATGTCTGTGCGGCATGCTAGCATCCTAGCAGTTTTTTGAATTTGAAACAACAATTCTAGAATCCCGACCCTTGCAACATGTGTCCTAGCGGTTAGGTCTTGGATGTAACGGCTCTGTGTCACCCTTGCATGCATGAAAACCCCTTTCTGGCTCTCATTTTGGGGTTAGAAGCTATCAATTGAAGCACTACTACTATGTTCTCTAGTCTTGGGTAAGCTTGATCCTTGAATAGCAGCACTTCTACAAGTGAAGCCATGCTAGACTGAGGTCCCTCCAAGCAGCTATAGCTCTCAAGAAAGCACATAGCAGCGCACCCATGTGCTCCAGAGAGGGTCTTGACCCATGGGAAATGCTCTCTCTCCCTATCACTCTTTCTTACTTTTCCATTTACTACTTTTTGGTCCGGGCTCTACTCTAAAGCGGGTTTTTATTTCACCATGCACTTAGTTTATTTCATTTACACTCTTTTCCAAACCTGGTTGTTCATGGAGGTGGGAACACCAAAATGGGGATCTGATGAGGTAGACCCCTATACAGCCCCCCAACCTTTTCCTCTTGATCTTTTGTGTGTAGGTTGTGAAGTGAAGCTTGGAGGAAAGATTTGAATGCACGGTAAAAGGTAACCTCTCTCCAGGCTCCTTTTTGTGTTTTTCCTTAGATTCTAACTTTTTGTTTGATTACTCGGCCTAGCACGCCTTAACCCGAGTTTTGAGGCGAGATTCAATTTTACCTACTTGAGCTCCTAAGCCTCTCACAGCTTAGGATGCCAACATGTCTTTTAGACGACAGTGCATTGTGTTGGCATCCTAAAACCATGTTGATGTCCTTTAGCTGAGACCTTTCTAGCCAGAGGTAAAAATCTCAGTCTTTCTCTCTGAGCCTGAGATAACTTTCCTATCTTTCTTCGTAGCTTTATCAATTTTTTCAAGTTGAGGTGTATAACAGAATTTCATTCCCTGGTTCTCTCTTGAGATTAAAGAGACCCGTGTGCAATGAATCCCTCTTATATCATAGGTAGGTTGATCAAAGTGATAACACTCATTTCGCCTCCAGTTCCTATCTCTCTCGAACTAGAACCTGTCACTATGTCGAGACTAAGAGTTCTTATGTTTTGATTGAGAGTGTTGTTGCTACTGCTAACCACCCTTGGTGGGTGCATGGTGACTCCTAGAAGGACCTGCTGATTGAGTCTAATACTCAATTGACATCACCATCTACCTCAACTCATGGAACTCATTCACACGACACTATCGCTAATGATCGGGTCCGAACCCTGAATCTCTCTAAGAACATCTCCCATGAGACTGAATCTATATCCAAGTTGAGCTTTTTCTCCTCCAAATGCCACCACATGGAAGCAAAACCTTGGAGGTGCATGATAACACACCTAGCCTTGGTGTTTCTACCATATGGATGCATAGAGAAACACTTGTTCAGATCAATTAACCATGTCTCAACCTCCAAACCACTACTAGTCCCATCAAATGTAGGAGGACAAGCTCTCAACAGATCTCTCATATGTCTAGCTAAAACTGCCTCTTGCTCTACAGTAACCTCCTTTCTCCTGGGAGACCTCTCCCTCTCTCTAACAACCAACTGCTCACCCTACGGTCTCAGACCAAGACGATCAAGAATCCCCCATAGTAAATGACACAACTATGCACCCTCTAATCTCGGTTGACTCAAATTTTGATCTCCACCTCTCTAATTATTTTGGGAACTTTGTTGTTCCTCACTATCAGACTCTTGGGAGCTCTAAGGGGGAGAGTCTTGGCGATTAGCCCCATAGCCACAACCAAGACCTCTATCGTGTCATCTACCTCGACCCCTACCTCTAGGCATTATCCTACATAGACACCACCAAAGACAAGTTCAGGGTGTTAGATGAGGTCAACAAAGGAAAAACATAAACTTCAAGATCTATACAACTAATAAAAATTAATGGGCTCATAATATACCCAGAGTACCCAATGTTAGAACTTGGGCTTTGATACCATGTGTAACACCCCGCCACAAGACCCTAGAGGACAACACACTAACTATACATAAAAATGGTACAATTTTTTTTTAAAGTGCAAGTGTATTAAAGATTACAAATGAACTTTAGCTCGTATTCTACATATGTCCTCTAAGATTTGTGACTACACTAGTAGAATCCCATAACCATATTGACAATAATTACAATTCAAAGCATTAAGTCATTCCAGCTAGCATTATGAATTGTCCATATCATGACATTAATAATGTATAATAAAAAACATCTAGTGAGCAAACATATGTGATAGTCAACATTGTATTATCCATTACAAAGTGAGTCTAACATTGAATTTACAAGATAATATAGAAAGAATGATAAATATATCCAAATTTACATAAGTCCAATAATGCCCAACTTGAACCGCCTTTAAGTACCAAAATGTACTAATTAGTTCCTCAAGATGAGATATCCTAAGTAGTGACTTCTCAAGATATTAAAACCCTAATAAGTCACTCCTCAAGATATCAAATCTTAAGTACTTCTTGATTCCAAAGATGCCCTCAAGGTTTAATGGAAACATTACTCAATAGAATTATAACATATATCTCTGCATCCTAACATCAGAAATAACATCATTAATCATAACAAATCCTCCATGTATACCATTCAATTCAATTTCATTAGTGTTATGCCTTGCATAACCACCCCATCTTTTGCCTTGGTCAAAATGGGTCCCCCTTTGTTAGTTTTGTACTTAGTTGTTTTTGAAACAAAGTTTGGAGTCTTGTTGTGCCAATACTTTATTTTTCTTTGGTTTCTCTGTCAAAAGCGGAAGAGGAACTGAATCAGGTTCTAAAAGTTCTTTTGAAACTTGTTTTTGTTTTCATCTCGGCAGTCTTTTCTTTATGTCTTTTGTTTTGTCTTCAACGAAATCGGAGCCGGAATGGGTATTAACTTAGTCTTTACCAAAAATTGCAAAATCATAATCAACTCTGTCCCCACCTCCGCTATTTTGACTTTTGGTTTAGTTTTGTTATGTCGGTCTTTTGTTTTTACTTTTTGTGTTTTGTTTTGTTTTGTGTTTTGTTTTGTTTTGTGTTTAGTTTGCCGACGCGGAACTGGAATTGGAACGAAGTTTGGAAATTTCTCAAAAGGTTTCGAATCAGTTTCTATTTTAGTTTCAACCCCGCCATTTTTTTGGATCATTGACTTTTTGACTGAAGTCGCACTGTTGTGAAGTGTTGGTTCACTTTCAGTTCCGACTCTGCCTTAACTGCGTGTTAATGCATTAATGATAGCTGCTCGTGTAGGTAGAAATCTTCAGTTTTACCTTCATATAAGGATTAAACGAGTCATTATTATCATTATTAAGAGATTTGAAGAGCACGAAAGAGCAGTGGCAGAGTTTGTTCGAGCGAAAAGATTGAAGGAAGAGAAGATTGTTGCGAGCAGATTAGTTCAGAAGGTTAGTTGCGTTCTTGTGTATTCGAGGTAGGTTTTCTTATTGTTGTTCTTCGTTGTATTTACCGTTGCGTGTTTTGTATATATGTTTGCCCGCATCTAGAATCATGTTGTTTTCAAATGATTTCATGTTTCTTGGTGTGCTTGTTTGAATGGTTGTTTTATTTTGTTTGTTTGGTTGTTTCCTCGTTTCTATTTGTTTTTATTTTTAGTTCTTTCTATTTTAGGGCACGGTCGCTTTCATGCTTTTGTCGTGATTACGTCGTGCTGTTTTTGGATTTACAGTGAGTTAAATTAAGTTTAGGTTCTAAATGGTGGTTAGTTAGATTAGAAATCTATAGTGAGGTAGATTAGAGATTTGCAGTGAGTTAGGGTAAATTGATTCATCGTTTTTACTTAGGGTTTTGTCGCATTTGGTGGTTTGGTAAAATGGCAAGGTTTAAAATCCATGCCCTAGTTTTTGTCGTGTTTATTAGATTAGGGTTTCGTAGATCTCTGTGATCACATTTAAAGGATTAAAATATGATATCTTAGGATTCTGTCATTCCTCATGGTCATATGAGTATAGTTTTTTAAAGCTTCTTTTCATCTAAAATGACCTTGGTTTTAGTCATCAAGTTAGGAGTTAAATCGATAAAATATTTGATCACGTCATGGTCAATCTAGGCGGAGACGGGATCGAAATCTATTTTGAACTTGAGAATTATGTTTTTACAAAAGTTATCGGTTCCATTTCTATCCCGTATCCGGCTCCGCGCATAATGAGAAAATCTTCTTTCAAAATGATGATGACCAGATCAGAAGCGGAGGTAGAATGGAAATAGAATATGAAAATTGAAAATTTGAAGAAAATCAAATCTATTTTCCATTCCGATCCCAGTTCCGATAACCTCCCCAATTCCGATTCCGAGCCCGTTCATTGTTAGTGAAATTTCTATATCGGTTTTTGCTCCAAGTCCAGCAGTGTTGTAAAAAGAGACTGTTTAGGTTGTGTTTCTGCTTGGTTCCACCTCCGGTGCATATATGAAAGGTATGGTTTTAAAGTATGTTTTATGATAATATCTAAAAATCTAATTAGAGGTTTTTCTTGCAAGAAAGTTGAAAGATGTCAGGAACTTCAGGGGAAGCTGCTCGGAGAAACCAGCCTACAGAAACATCAAGGGTAGCATTAAAACCAAAGAAGTTAAAGCCATAACAACTGCCTTATACATTAAGGTATAATCATAGGAGTCTGATTGTGAAGATGAGCAAGGTGGAATCAGATTGGTCAGATATCACTGATACCAATCTAGGTCAATACAACTTTGAGGAATGGTATTTAGAGGTGTTTGACAAGGATATTACATTGACTACGGAAAGAATTGTCAGCTCTGGGTTAGCTCATATCACTTTGTTTCCTATATTTGTCCAGTGCCCATAACTAATCATGACAGTAGCCAGTGCTTACAATCCTGCTACAAGACTATGCCTGGATTCACAAGACAATGTGATTATTAATCTCACTCCTCAAGCATTTCAAACTATATTTGATGTTCCAGATCCAAAGAACTTGGTGCAATTAAATGAGGCAGAGGCCTTGGAGCAATATAGTAGGTATAAGGGATTGAATAAAACTCATTTGAACAAGAAGTGGTTGAAGGTAGGAAAGAAATCTCTAACCAAGCTTGCAGATCAGCCAAAGAGGGCAAATTTCTATGAGGAGGTAGCAAGGTTGATTGTGATATTGTCTAGGGTGTTTGGAAAGAGCGATGCATTTTACTTCAAGGAGTGGATGTTTCCTTTTATTCAGACTATCTTGAAAGGAGAACAATAGTTTGATTGGTCAATGATTGTTTCTGATGCCATACATGATCAGTTGACCCGGATCAAAGAAACCAAGTGTTTCTTTATGACCTCTTACATTGTTTATGCAGCAGCAAGAGTGGGTGTTTTCCCAGGTTTGAATAGAGTGGGCATAATGGGAGCCTTGGATGGACAAAAGAAGGTATGGGAGCACTATGATCAATTATCTCTTCAGGTTGTTGAGACTCATTTCAGAAGAGTCAATGATGCATTTTTATATGTGCTCATCAATCAGTTGAATGGAGATGCAGGATACCGGTTAAGTCAAGAAGCCATGGCATTCATTGCTGAATGGGGAAGTTGGTACATCCAATACCCCAAATTTACATACTTTAGGTTATTTGGTTTTGAAGGCCATCCACATTTACTTCCAAGGTGTTGTAGTAATAGGATGGTGTTAATGGAATTTGTATATCAAGCTATTGGAGTTAATGCTTGGTTTGGGATTAAGCGTAAACTGGATGTCATAAATTTCCCATGAAGTTGGGTGAATATAGTTGTCAACACTTGAAGGGAGCAAAGGTGGCCTATAATGAGTTGATACAATTGAAATTGGGATTGTATACAGCTCGTAAGTATTTTGATCCAAAGAAGAAGATGTATGCCTTATTACCTTCAATGTTCACTAGACATTTTAATTTGTTAGAAGACTTTTGGTGCGATTGGAAAGATGAGTATGACTTGAGGAAGAAGAATTATTAGAGATTATCAATCTCACTCATGTCAGAACTTGGTATTAAAGAAAACATTCCTGACACCTTGGTGGATGATGGAATGGTGTTGGATCCATCCTATGAAGCATTGAACATTGGCACCAAGAGCTTGGATCCAATTGATTGGGATGCTGAAGAAATAATTGACATTAAGAAGATTGGAAGGACAGTGTTGGATAGAAGTGTGCAATGGTTAGTGTTAAGAACTCAAGCTTCTCAAGGGCCAGTTCTTAAAAAGGGTAAAGGATACAAGAGGATTAAGAGGAAGACACCTCCTAAAGAGCCATTAGAATTCCTTCCTCCAGATATTGAAGAAATAGAACTTGAGGTGGTAGATGAAGGAGAGGAAACACAAGAAGGAGATATTCCAGTAGGATCTGTTGTTTCAACACCTACATTTGGTGAATCATCTTCCCAAGCCCCACTTACAAGAAAGAAGAGTAAAGAGATTCAAGAAGGAGCTCTTCATAGCATGGCTGAAGCTGAAAAGGGAAAAGAGGTGGAGGAAGAAGTTCTGGAAATTGAGACAGATTCAGATGAAATTCTGTCAGAAAAAGATTTGCAAGAAAACATGCCTTTTGAGTAGAATATTGAGCAAATTCTGACACAAGAAGAACAATGGAAGATGTTTGAAGATGCTACAAGAGATTCTAATGCAAGGGCTGCAGCAGAGAAACAAAAAGAAATGGATGATAAGGTACAAGTTGATGTTCTACTTCACCAGCAACAATTAAAGGCAAAACAAGTTGAAATTAAGGCAGCATTTGATGAAGTAGAGAAGCAAAGGGAGCAACAAGAACATGAGCTTAAAGTTAAAGCAGAAAATGACAAGTTAGAGTTGATACAAAAAATCCATGATCTTGAGGTAAAAGCAAAAGACCGAAGGGAAAAAGAAATCTTGGTTGCCAAACTAAAACTTGCAAAAGAAGCTCGACAAAAAGAGGAAGGAACAAAAAAGATAAGGAAAAGGAGGCCGAGGAGTTGATTAAGAAACAACAGGAAGAAGAAGTAGAAGCTGAAAAACTTAAGACTTTGGAGGCAGAAAGGTTAGAAAGGGAAAGAGTAGAGGCCTTAGAAAAAGAGAAATTGGAAAGGGAGGCTCTAGAAAAGGAAGAATTAGAAAAGGAAAGGTTGGAAAAGGAAAGAGTAGAGAGAAATCAGTTGGAAGGAGAGAGGTTGAGAAAAGAATAAGAAGATAAGAAAATACAAGAATAGAAGGATAGAGAAGAGGCTGAAAGACTTGTGCAAATGCATATACTACAAGAACAACAAGAGAAAGCAAGGGTTGAATCCCAATCTCAAATGAGTATGTAGCCACCTTCTACAGTTATTGCTCCCTCTTCCTCTATGATGACTACTACTCCAAGTGCTCCTACATGGTTAAAATTGGACCTACAGAAAAGGGAAAGAACACCTCCACAACCTCTCAATTGGGAGGATATGATGAAGGGGATAGAGCAGGAAAGGCCTAAGAAGAAGGCTAAAATTCTACATCCTACCCGACTCACAGACAAAGGAGAAATTGTTGCTGAATGTGCCATGCCAATGATAGAAAAGGAGGTAGGGGACATGTAGCTGATAGATTATCAATTGAGTACGGTCAATTTGGGAAGATCCACTAGAAATCAGCAAATGAATTTGATCAATGTGGTGGCTTCAACGAACAAGTCAAGAATGATCAAGGACAAGCAAAAGAAGGATGAGTTTAAAGCTCAATTGGATCAACTACATTCATTCTTGAAGAGTGTCTCCTCTCCAACATCACAACAAGTAAAAACCATTGAGACTCCTATTTTGTTAAGCAAAAAGGAGGTAGATGATTTGGTACAGGTGAAAGGCAAGGCGGAGATGGTAGACTGATGGGTAGAAAAGTTAAACTGAGAAGTGGGTGAAGTTTTGGTAGAGGGTTTTGAAGCCTACAAGGACACAGAAGGGTTAGTAAAAGAAATGTATCAATACATTGAGGTATCGAAGAAACAAGTAGAAGAGTATAAAGAATATAGTCAAAAGTTAGAAAAGGTAAGTGAATTGCCTCTAACAACTCTTCTGGAACAATCCATACTTGAGGAAGACAACAAAGATTTTGTGGAGAAAACTTCTCGTATACTTCGGTTTAGGACTGACTTTTTGTGTAAGCATAAGGATGAAATTCAAGAGATTGTTAATAATTTGACTGAGCAATTGGAAGAGTTAGAAGCAGTTATTGCCATTATTGTAGATATAAATGCATTTACAAAAGAGGGCATGCCTTTTAAACAAATAAAGGAAAAGTGGGATGAAATATTCAAAGGGCTCATGCAAAAAGAGGATGATGGAGAAGAGTCAATGTTGGATTGGTTAATGGACGTTAAAGAGGAATTAAAAGCTGCAGGAAGAGAATTGACAAAGGTGAAAAGTATGAAGGAGCTTGTTGCAGCCGAGTTGGATTAGATCAAATTTGAAGATGACTGGATTGATGGGCCAGAGATGGATACTTTACAGCAAGTCTTCACCAGCTATGATGAGTTCATGGCAGATCCAGCTTCGCATGCATGAATCCCTGCATGCATGATTTTTATCTTCCTTGAATGTTGCATGCATGCACCACTGACAGTCTTGGGGGCGCATGACTTCTTTTCTTATCTTCTATCTTCTATTTTTAGTTAAACTGAACATCTAATGTAAGAACTCAAGATCAAATTGATCTGAGTTTCCAAGAAAGTTGTTGTTCCTAAAAAGGTGGAAAGCCTAAAATAGAAGTGAAGTTCGGACTTTTGCATATCTATAAATACTAGATGGGTATCATATTGTAAAGGTCGGCTAATTGAGAATTTGATTGGCTTACCTAATGCTAGGAGATAGAATTTTGTAGTGATTTTTACAGAGATACAGTGTACTTGATCTTTTACAGTTAATAGAATTACAAGTTTTTCTCAAAATATGGTATTTAGATTTAAATTGTTTGCTTGTTAAGGATGATAAGTTATAATCTATCTGTATGCAGTGATTGTGCTGAACATAAGAGTTTCTTGAATGATGATAGTCATTTGAAGGAATCAGATTTAAGGATTATCTTATTAGATTGTCATTGAGTTGAAGTTATTAAAAAGTCTGTTGATCTATAATCTTGATGATGAATGAATGTGTGTTGTTTTGAAACCCTTGAAATATTTGTGAAGAGTAATTGCGAAGTTAATTAAGCACCTAAAATGTATGTAGTGGTATAGATTATGCTATAGATTATGTCATCTTATGGTTTTATGATCTATTAGGAAACATTCATTGTTGAAGGTATATGTCCAAATACTAGATAAATTTGATTCATACTTACTGGTTTACCCCTTTGTCCTATCTTTTTCTTTTATTTGAAAACCCCATTGATTTACTAAAGCAGTCGAGAAAAAGAATGAGTCATTGCTTGAATCTTTTGTTACCAGCACAGGCCCCTTGAATATTACAATTGCATGAACCAATTGAGTGACACCAGATAGTTGAGAACCAACTACCAGGACCTTGGGAGTTAGGCTACTATATGTTGTCTTTCTTTTTCAGGAGAAATAGAGTAGAAATATTATGTTTTAACGTTGTTTGTGTCATCTTCACCATCAACAATTAGCTTAATCAATTACAATAGAAATTTCTACAATAAGTTACAATGTTACATAATTACATCATGACTAACAATATCTCCTTGATCATATGTGAGGAGAGTACATCAAAAGTATCACATGATATACAAGATTAATGATACAATACAAATGTAATTCACAAGAACTAGTACAAGTGCAGAATTCTTCACATCCAGGAACAGTCATCACGAACATGGACAAGAGAGGGAACCCAATGGATAAAATTGCTCTTTCCACCCAACCATGTGGAATCCAAAGGTCCAGGCCCCATGCTAGGAGATAGAAAAAGGGTCCCACCATCACAATAAGGCAAAAGCTAAAAGACAACACGAGGCTAACAAGACATCAATGAACAAGTAAATATCAACATCAAATGATAGTAACATCACTTCAAACACCAAGGGAAATAAGAGACAAGGGGACACAAGCTTTTCATAAGAGGAGTGTCATCACATATTTTGCATGGGTTACCCAGGCAGATCTTCCTAGGCCCCTACCCACATCTTGGGCTACCCTGGAAGCCTCTACCAATCTTCGACCCCTCATGCAACCCTATGTGAAATCAACATACCTCTCGTGAGGATGAGGCAATTGATATTTCCATTTCAATCCTTCTCAATTCATCCCAAGCCTATACGAGCACTTGGGCCATGAGTTAGGCATTAACTTATCTTGATTAGTGTGATTACTACCCAACCTCGCTAGTTCATTTTAGGTTTTCATTTATAACAAAACTCCCACATGGGTTACCCATATGCCACTTTGTGCACTGGCTCCCATTGAGAGCCACTCCCCTACTGATAACAAGGAGACCCCAATAAAATCAAGAGAACAGCCACTTGCACAATTACAAAACTCATTCACATAAACAATAAGGCAAGGAATAACCCTTACCGCTCACATATTCAACCACATGGGGTAACATATAGTGCAAGGCTAATGATCATCAATTACTCCTTTAATGCAAGATAATCATATCAAGGGGATAATGAAGAATACACCAAGAAGATAACTTCTCTTAACCATTGGAAGAATCATATAACACACTTCACAACATGACTAAACCCTCAATTCCTTTTCCAAGTTAACCATCATTCACTATACTTTGTGCAAACAACTCAGAGAAATAATAAAACATATAGTCTCAAATGAGTTACCAAAATCCATTTCAGGGTTACCAAACATATCCTTAAATCAAAAGTAACCTCTTTCCATAACACTAATTTCCATTCAGTTAATTACAATTATATCGATCTTCCAAAGCCTAATATTTTCCATTATTTCATTTATCTAACCACATTACAAATAATAGTATTTCTTGTAAGAAAATATAATACTCATACATAAATCCACACTTATTGACACACACACACATATATATACATATTATTAAAATACTATCGTTCAACCAATAATTTAAATACAACAACACATATATATCCAAATATGTACATTACTTAACAAATGCTAATACCTAAGCATTGAATTTCAAAAGGAAACAACACTGTCATTATACAGTATATCGACTTTTCTATGTGTATATATATACATTTGAATTTAATACCGATTAATTATATTTACAAGCATCGATTTCATAGTTTATTATGTGTCACCTAAAATACACTACAAGGTACGATAGACTAACAATACATATGTAATTTACAGTGCCACCCGCATGCATAGAATCAAACTCATAGAGAGCTCGACTCCACAAGCTATTAACAATATACTACATATCCAATGTATCTATATGCATCATTTGGAATTATCAAATTTTCCAAGGAGGATTATCTCCATTGAAATTGGGATTTAAACATGAGGTTCAGTGGCCATTCCAAGGCCAATCTGGGAACTCCTAAGGTTAAGCACATACAATTTGAGATTTGATATCAAGAGGCATTGAATTCCATATACATGTTTTTTTTTTCTAGGAAAATGCAATGTTAAGTATAAATAGGCATAGGATAAGCAAACACATGGGTTCGGCCAAGAATAGAATCTACAGACAGTTTAAGAAGAAAAAGATAGTGACTACTCTCAAGATGGAACTATGTTGGGATAGAGCTAGTAGGAGTAAGCCATCAAGGAAAAAGGGAAAATACATGACGAATGAGGACGAACTAAATTTCCATGAGCAGGGGAAAAAAGGTTGGTTGGAATTGATACCAAGAAAATAATTCCAACATATAAAACATTATAGATCCTACCATCCATTCTTGATTACCATTCTAATACATCCTATACGTAGATACTGAAGCAATAACAAGGACACTAGAGCTATTGGAGAAAAACATAATACAAATATGGAATCGGCCTTCATCAATTACAATAAAAGCCAAGATGGGAAAAGAAACACTATTACTGTGGGAATCAACTCATTCCCCTACTCTTCATTTGAAATTTCTACTTAAGAATGGCAGTCAAGTGCTAATCCAAGCTAGGTAAAATGGCATGGCACAAGATTCAACAAACATTAAAAGACAACACAACAAAATTAAAAATAGAGCAACAAAATAAAGTAGAGCGCCCACAAAAAAAAATATTGGATAAACATCAATAATTCAATCTTTTAAATGTTTCAATCAAGGAAGTATTTGATTTCATACAACATTTTTGTTCAGACACTTATTTTTCAAAAAATAAAGAATTAACTAGAGGTGAATAATGGAACCTGGCTTGAACGAGAAGCTTATCTAAGGGTTGATGCCAAGACCAAGCTCCATTGTTTGTAGCTTTAGCTTCTTCCAAGACTCAACAATCACTGCAAGACCCGATTTCAAAATCCCCAAAACCAGAAAGAAGACTTCCCAGAACAAGAACCATTCATGCCAAAACAAAATACAAGATTTTTCTCTAGAAAAAAGATGCAAAATCCCCTCTCTCAGTTAACTCCAACTGATTTATTAATTACCTCCCCTTTTTCATAACTGCATCCCCCCATAAATAACTTAAATTATTTTCTTTTATATTTTTCCACTATTCACAATTTATTCAACTTGTTTCTATTTTATAATTTTTTAATCATATATTATGATTTATAAACAATTAAATTGAATAATTAAGTATTAATTCTTCAATTCCAAATTTTTTTCATGTTATCATAATTTAATATATTTAATAAATATTTTATTTTTACACATTAATACCAATTTATTTAAACCAAATAAATACTTTATTAACAAATTATTTAATTGATACTTCAATCATATAAAATCTTTTATGTAATTATTCCAAGGCCTTTAATTTCAACACTTTTAATTTAACGAAATAATCAAACAAAGGCATAATCATGAACAATACTCAATGAACATGCTATCAAGAAATATCTGACCAAAATGTGAAATAGCAGACAAAACAATAACAACATCAGCAACAGAACACAAACTAACCTTAAAAACAAGGTGTGGCACAAACACTCATCCTCAACAAGGATGATGGCTCAACATGGGGGACCCGATACTATCTCCAATTCAACTATCTCCATTGGGAATAAGGCACACTCAAACCTGGAAATTCAGGTGGAGTCAATGCCTGGTACTTGCAACCTGCAGCAAACCACACGGAAAAATGTATATAAAGACAAATAATCCATCACACCATGAAGGGAAAACTTACAACGTCACAGAGCACTTGCAAGCGAGTGATGCAACCCTATTCCCCTTCACCAATACATTGACTCACAATAAACTGATATCAAATCATGATAGAACATACATCCAATAAACACATAATACTCATATCAATGATAACTCACATAACAATTAAACTCATCTACTGAACATGATATAAGCATGAAACATTAGATATGTTAGTGTCATCAAGTATCATCATAACCAAGCATCATAGTATCATAGTATCCAAGTGTCATCAAACAGTATCATAAAGTCCATATGCATCCAAGTAACTATCCAAAATGAAAGAAAACTGAGAGGCACAACATTTGTTGTGACATCCTTACTTATTAAGTCATAGACCATATAACCTTCTAGTTTCTTGGAGCTTTTGGAGAGTGTACGATCACTCTATAATATCTATTAAATTCTAAGGTTACTACCTAGGGGTGCCATATAGTTCTTGATTAATAGAATTCAAACACATAGATGACTACATGGGTTACCCAAATGAAAGATGGGGATTGTTAGAGGAGGAGAAAAATTCAATTGATTTAAATGCTAGACTTGAATGCTATCTTTTTTTAAGGTTATTATTAGTATAATTTCCTCTATACTATATGGAGATAAGAATATATGCATCCTTGTTTATGATTGGGTTCCCAACATCTAGCAAGTGGGGTAGGTAAAATTTATTTCCTAAGTGTTGGTATTCTAGCACATATTTATCATCATCTCTAAAATATTGTGTAGTCCCAAGTGTAGTCATCCAACTATCCTTCCTTGATTATGGGATGGATCTTTTATCATATTATGCCTTAATATAGGCTTATTCCTATTTTAGAATAAGTAGTTTCTTGGGTAATACTATGGGGTAGTGTTGGATACTTTGATGTGTTTACATAGATTCTGGTGACTTATAGTAGCACAAATATAATAGCAGATCCTTATATGGATATGACTTTATAGTGAATAGGGGATGATGTAATATTAAATAATTATTACAAAGAGAACCTCCTAAGAGAAATGGGAAATAGTCAAGATTCATTATTTTGTCATTCATCAATTGAGATAGGTTCCTCTAATGTTTATCTCCCTAAATACTACATATTATAGATCTATTTGAGAGTCTATGAACAATTGGTGGGGGATATCTTGGTGGTACCCTATTACTCCTCAAGTTCTTATTATGAGATAGACATGGAGATAATGGTAGAATCATTATGGATACAATAAGTGCACTAACATTCCCATCAATTGGATAATATAAAGAGTAAAGATGGGAGTGACTCAATGAGAATGAGGATAAGGAGTAATATTGTATAGATGAGGATAGCTCAATACATTAGGAGGAGGTGGAGTATGGAGGAGAGGGTGAGGTAACACAATATGGTCCTTTTCTATCAGTAGATCTTTTCACCTAGTGGATATAGGAGAAAATTAGGGCATATGACCCCTCATAATAGGTATGAGAACCTTATGAGTGCCCTTACTCTTAGTTCTTTACTTTTACTTCTTGTTAGTATCTAATTTTAAATTATTTATGATACTTAACATTCGTATTAATTACACTCTTGATGTGGACCTAACATATTATTATTTTACACTAGGTGATGTAGGCATATAAAATGAGTGGGGTGATATGATATTGAATTTTTTGATGAATACTATTACCCCTATCATAGGGAGGAGAGATAAGATCCTAGTAGATTCAAATTTTCCCTTAATTTTTTACCATCATACATATGTATTTTCTCTTGCTCATCATGCCAATGAGGATATCCTATACTTATAGAGGTATAACATCAATCTTTAAGTGGGGAGAGGATTATGAGAGAGTTGGTAATAATAGGAGGTAACTCTCACCTTTGCATGCCCTCATAGTCATGGTTTAGGACACCTATCTATTCTTTGACATATGGGTAGAGGGAAAGGGCACCTATGTGATTAGAAATAGTATAGAGTGGTTGGTAGTAGAGGAAGACGAGCCCTATAATCTAAGATCTCAAGGGTGATTAGATTTTCCTCAACTTTAATTATTTTACTCTAATAGATTTTAACTTTCCCCCTCGCATGGAGACATATAGACACTCATACACTTTCAATTCTTATATCCACCATGATGAAACCTTTATACTTAGACATTAATATTTATACATGCAAATATTTATTCAAATCATTTTGATAGAATGTGACTTGTACCTTGTCATGGTTGACTTTGTAATTTGTGTTGCTTTCTCCTTGTACACATGGATGGTTTAGGTTTTTTCTTATATTTCTTACAAATGTTCATGTGTGTATATTTTATGTTCTTATTTTTGTATTTTAGCTCTAGATTTATGCATGAATGACTTAGTGGATTGTGAGTTGACTAACAAACAATTATCTCACTAGAATTATAAGGTGTAGAATTTTAAGGGAATCAAGTAGGCATGGTGAGAATGGAGGGATTATATAAGATAATTTTACAAATGTTAAAAGGATAGTTCACATCTAAACTAACTGCTAAATTAATATTATGCATCATCAAGTACCAAATTTTACAATTACTTCCTACACTCAAATTAGTGATGTCCAATAGGAAAAATTTGGGGTAAAGGAAAGTGCTCCTAGTAAGGATGGTCATTAAAAGATGAGAAAGAATCTTGGTTGTTTCACCTAACTTATTTATGTGTTTGATTTCATTGTGTATTCATTTTCTTTTAAATGTTACCTTTGTATTTTCAATTGAAGTATGCACTTCATAATACATACATAAGTAATGATTTATTTATTTCTCATTTTTTAATACTTGTTGACCCTTATTTTTTTTATTTTTAAAGTATTGGACCCCCTTAACCTAACCCCATACCATCAAGAAAAAGCAAGATTCAATCATCGATGATTAGGTAAGGTGATTAAGGGGCTAGACACAACCAAATGGGTAGATATTGGCTTTTAATACTTCCCCTTTGCTAAGTATATTAGAGGAGGCTTTCTTGTTAGTTTCTAGGTAGTACTATAGGATAGATTACCTAATGTGAAAAAGAATCATAAGGACTAATATGAGGATTAGTTTAAAGCTTAAAACTAGTTTATTCATATTGTTTTGGATGTAATAATAAGAAATGGAATTTTGTGATTAGGGACTATCATGATATAGTAGAGACAATATATATTAGTAGTATATGAATCCTACTATAAAAAAATGAAAGGAGCAATCAATTAAGACACAACAAGGTGAGATGAATATAATGCAATGCACGTGTTCTTTTTTATTTTGAGTTATTGAGCATAATATTTCTTGAGGTAAATGGAATTGAAAATTATCCTATATAATTCACCTTCCATAGTGCATAAGAGGTAAGTGTCATTATTGAAACCTTCCTTGATAATGCAAGAATCTTTCCAATCTAGATGATTTTTTCTTCTTTTATTATGTCTCTTATTCTTTAAACTTACATTTTTTAGTACTAAATCCTTAAACTTAACTAATTGGGTAGAGGCATCTCCACTTATAGATAAGTATATTTATTAGGGGTTGATCTTTAGAGCTTTTGATAATGTAAATAAGGATTTTTTGTGAAATTTGGCCTAGTATCAAATATCATCATCATATTGAACATTGTTTAGTAAATCAAACTTCCCCTTGAAATTATTCTATAAGTGGTCTTAATCTTTAATATATTTCAAGATTTCATGAGATTCATGTGGGATGTGTGGTTCTTCATTATTTTCAAGGAGAATCAAACTAATAATAACCTTTCTATTTTCTCACAAGTGTAATTCTATGGAATAATATCACATTCCTCTAAAAATTCTAAATTTGTTAGATTTATTATTGCAATATTGGTCCACATCATTCGTTTCCATAAAAACTCTCTAACATTTATTTATTTTTTATGTGGGAACCTTTTGATTGTTTCAACTAGGATTCAAGGTATCTCCCAAATTTTTTTATCCATGAAGCTTTTGTAAGGAAGCTAAGGTAGCATAAAAACTTCCTACACTAATCTTGAGAGGAGGATAATGTAAAACTTTATAGATATTTTCAACAGTTACAAGAACTTAAAAAAAATAAACATAAATATCATGCATACCACAACATAGTGATTTACGTGGGGAAAACCCTTTCTAGAGAAAAACCCCACACTCTAAAAGTTGCCCAATATATTATTCAAAAATCACAAAGATTACAATATACTTGCAGAGAAATCTTATCAGAAGAGTATCACCAACCAAAGATCCAGAGGCAACACAACCACTATTAGACTCTCAAATTACATCACAATACACAGCCATAATAAAACACCCTCATAAAATAGGGTTACCTTCTAGGCAAGTCAAGCCAAAAAATATCTATCATCAGATCTGAGACCTAATGATGAATGGTCTAAACTTACAATAATAAAATATATATATAATTTGGCTTTCGAGGTTTTTTCCCTTGAGCCCCTCATAGGAGGGTACCCCACTTGCAAGCCCCCCCCTTGCGCTTACCTATCAATAGTAAAACTTATGTAATTACAAGGTTGAGACACATTTTCCAAACAAATCTCCCACTTGTCAAACACCTTGCAAGAGAAATGGGGGGAGTATAAACATCATCTCTTAATTGATAGGGGTCAAAAGTCCCATAGAATTTGAACACCATATGAACTTCTTTGTGCTCGCAAGGTTAGTTAAAGAATAAACAAAATTAATCAAAGTCTCTACCTTAGCCAACTTCACCCTACCATCTTTGATCATATCTCTAACAAAATGATATTGTACATCAATGTGCTTGGTCCTGGCATGAAATGTTAGGTTCTTAGCTAGATAAATTGCACTCTAACTGTCACAATAAATTGTCACTGCACCTTGTCTTATTCCAATATCTGAACACAGTCTCTTAAGCCAAACGGTTTCTTTACAAGAATGAGTAGTTGCAATATACTCGACTTTAGTAGTGAATAAATAAACCACAACCTATCTCTTACTCCTTCAACTAATTGCACCACCAAATAAAGTAAACACATAAGCATTAGTGGATTGTCTGCTATCAACATTACTTGCCTAGTCTAAATCCACATAACCATGAATATCAAGGGAAATCTCATCTTCAGTCAAATTAACACAAGGAATACTCTGAGGTACTGCATAAATATATGAAGACTCTTTTAACTCCATCCCAATGAACTCTACCAGGATTAGACATATATCTGGAAAGAACTCCCACTGCTTTGGAAATGTCTATTTTAGTAAAAACCATAGCATACATCAAACTTTCAACTGCACTCTAGTAAGGCACTATGCTCATGTCTTCCATCTCTGATGGGGATGTTGTACAATCATAAATAGATAACTTTTTTCTAGCTGAAAAAGGAATACACAATGGTCTACAATCCTACATTTCAAACCTTTTTAAAATTGAAATGACATACTTACTTTGGCCAAGCCATAGCTTTCTTTTCACCTTATCTCTTCTAATGTCCAGCCCAAGAATATGTCTATCTACACCAAGATCTTCCATTTCAAATTTAGTTGCAAGTTGAGATTTCAATTTTGAAATCATACCTTTCCCTTTACCAATAAATAATATATCGTCAACATATAATGCAATAAATAGGAAACGATCACGAGCATTTTATAATAAGCACAATGATCTGATTTAGAATGCTCAAATCCCAAACTCAACACATATCTATTAACTTTTTGGTACCACATCCTAAGACTCTATTTTAGGCCATAAAAATATTTCTTCAATTTCTAAACCAATTTACTTTTACCTTTCACCACCTAGTGCTCCATCTGTGTCATATAAATATCCTCCTCTGAGTCACCATGAAGGAAAGAAATTTTCAAATCCATCTCCTCAACCTCTAAATCATAAGTAGTAGCAATAAAAAGAAAAAATCTAATGGATGTCATTTTTATAACAAGAGAAAATATCTCACCATAATCAGCACCCTCAACTTGAGAGTAACCTTTTGCAACCAACCTTTCTTTGTACTTCTCAATACCTCCATCTGAACCAATGTTTTTCTTGAACACCTATTTGCAACCAATAAGTTTTCCTCCTTTAGGAAATGGTACAAGATCCCATGTATCATTCTTTTTCAAAGTTTTCATTTCTTCATCCATAGAAATATTTCAATATTCTGCATCATTCATACTTAATGCCTCTTCTAAAGATTTGGGTTAATCCATTTTAGTATTCAAAGAAAAAATGCATCTCTAGTCATCAAGCGAATACCTTTTAGGTGGTTGTATATGCCTTGTAGACCTATGAACTAGCTAAGTTGGAGATTCTTCCTCCTCTTTTGAAGATTCAAAGGTAGATGAGATCTCCTAAAATTATTTTCTATCTATAGGCCTCTATTCAACTTTCTTAGGTGTAGAAGGAAATTGAATCACATCTTCCTATTTACTTTGTTTTGGCTGCAATGTAATAGAAGAAGGATTATTTTCTCTAAAAATAACACTTCTACTATATATTAACTTATGTGCAATAGGACCCCAAAGCTTCTATCCTTTCACTCCATAACTACATTTGATGAAGATACATTTCATATCCTTGTTCTCAAAATTTTTTGCTTCTCCTTTGGTACATGTGCATATGCCTCACAACCAAAAACTCTAAGATGTCTTAATGAAGGCTTGTGACTTGACCATGCTTCTATAGGCATCTTGTCAACAAGAGCTAATGTAGAAGACCTATTAATTAGGTAACAAGTAATAGCAACAACTTCGTCCCAAAACCTTTGTTCTAGACCAAAAGCACTTAACATACTCCTAGCCTTCTCCATCAGTGTCATATTCATTCTTTATGCAACTCCATTCTATTGTGGAGAATATGGATTTGTATTTTTTCTGTGAATGCCACAATATTTAAAAAATCTATCAAAATCATTAGAGAAAAATCCACCACCATTATCATTCCTCGAACATTTTATTTTCTTTCTAGTTTGCAACTTAACCATTGCTTTAAATTCTTTAAATAGACTAAAAACTTTAGATTTACTCTTTAGAAAATATACCCATGTCCTACTATAATCATCAATAAATGAAACATAATATGCTGATTTTCCAATTGAAGTCCAACATCTACAGGACCGAACACATTAGAATGAATAAGATCCAATACACAAAAAAATTTATGAGAACTTGAGTAAACTAAACAATTTTTTTTCCATAAATACAATGCTCACAAAAATCAAATTCAAGAAGATTACAATCAGAAAACCCTTCAACAAGGTTTTTATTTTTCAAGGTCCTTAGACCCTTTTCTCCAATGTGGCCAAGTCTTTGGTTCCATAACATAGTTTTCTCTATAGGTAACTTTGATTCAAAATAAAGAGAACCCTTGGGTACCCAAAATCCATGACCATCTACAAAGGATGAAACCCTCATCTCCTCCACAAACTTGCTTTTCATAGAAGTACTATTGCACTCAAGAGTGTATTCATCAAGCTTATACAATGTGTCATTTTGAAACCTCTAAAAATCACCATAGCACCTTTAACCATCTTGCATTCTGCATTAGAAAATACTACCTACACACCTGCATCTATTAGTTTGCTCACAATTAACAAATTTTGTGCTAACCCAAGGATATGCAACACACCATCAATCCTTTTTATTCTACCATCAGAAAACCTAATTTTAACTTTACCACATCCAATAATATTTAAAAAAGAATCATCACCCAAGTACACCTTACCTCCATCAAATTCTTCATATTCAAAAAACCAATCTCTATCAGAGGTCATATCAAAAGATGCACCTGAGTCAATTAACCATGTATCATTACCTACATGAGTTTCCAAAGCTACAATGAATGCATCCCCATCTTCCTTCTTGGACTCGAAATCAAAATCAAATCTCTTATTTTTCTTCTTTGCAGTCCTTATAATATGGCTAGGCTTTCCGTAGTTCCAACAAATAACTTTGGACTTTCCAAGAGATTTGGATCTCCCCTTGGATTTATCACGCTTCTCATTCTTCTTGTCTTTTTCCTTAGGTATTCCATAAACATTTAGGGCCTCCTTGGCAGTGATGGATACCTTCCTCCTCATCTCTTCAAAAAGAAAATAACCCACCACATCTTCAACCTTAAATATAATAGATATACTCCCAATATCCATAACAAGAGAATCTCATGAATCAAGCAAAGAACAAAGCAAGATCTAACATTTTTCCTCCTCATATATTTTGATACCAACTAGTGAAAATTGAGCCACCAACATATTGAATACTTTCAGGTGGTCTATAATTTGTCCACTCTCTTCTATTCTCAAGGAATATAATTTATTCCTCAAGAAAATCTTGTTCACTAAATATTTGTCTCAATACATCTCACCAAATTTTTTCCATAGTTTATGTGCAAAGGTCTCTTCATGGACATTGATTAAAATAGAGTCTGCCAAGAACAATATGATTAAACCCTTGGATTTACTGTCCATAACATCATATTGAGTAGTCAAAGTAGGACTTACAAGCCTTGAAACATTATCATGAACAACATCCCACAGTTCCTGATCTATCAATAGATCCTCCATCTTTAGCTTCCACATTTTAAAATTATTTTTAGAATATTTATCCACCTCTAAATATCATGCATACCACAACACAGTGATTTACATGGGGAAAACCCTTTTGGGAGAAATACCCACACTCCAAAAGCCACCCAATATATTATTTAGAAATCACAAAGATTACAATATACTTTCAGAGCAAGCTTCTCACAGGATTATCACCAACTAGAGATCCGGAGGCAACACGATCACCATCAGAATCATAGAATGCATCACAATACGTAGTTGTAATATGATGCCCTCTTAAAATAGGGTTATCTTCTAGGGAAATTCAAGACAAAAAAATATCTACCATCGGATCTGAGACCTAATGATGAATGGTCTAGATTTATAATAATAAAATATACATAAAATTTGGCTTTCAAGGGTGTTTCCCTTGAGCCCCCGTTGGGGTGTAGTCCTCAAACCCCTCACAGGGGGCACCCCCTACAATCCCACATTCACATGCTTACGTATCAATATTAAAACTTATGTATTGGTTGAGACACATTTTCTAAACAACTTTAAGGTGAGACTTGTCATAACTCTCCTATTTGTGAGTATCTTCAATGAAACCTTTTTGTCATCTTCAAACTTATGATTTTTAACATTAGTAGAGTTAGAATCATTAATTTATTTGGGTTGTGTGGATGAAAACACTTGGGAGCCTTTATATCATTTACAATTTAAAAGGATTTATATTTGTCTATGGGTTTGGAGTGATTTATGCTCTTGGTCTTAAGATAGTTTTAGATTTATTTTTAAATTCTTCTTCCATGAGTTATCAAAGATACTCTGATATAAATTTTAATGAATATTGGATAAGTTGACATTATTCATAGGTATTTTATTCATGGTAGTTACCGACCTCTTAGGGAGGGGCCATAGAGCATCATTTATTTGGAGATTTAATAGTGCACGTTAACTAATGATACAGAGGTAATCTATTATTTTTCTTAAAACATATATTCTTCAACATCCACAAAACTATTAGGATTCAAAAACACATTGAGCATAAAAATTTGATTGGTCCCTTTAAAAAACAATTGAAATTTCTCATATTTTTTGAACAAGTTAGTTATTTTTCTAGTTGTATTCATGGAGACAATCATGGCTCATTTTAAAATTTCTCCCTTCTCAAACATAAAATTTTATGGGTATTTAATAATCTTTCTAGTTTCCTTTTTCTCTAATAAGTAGATGATCTATAGCATAGGTTATAGGGTCATGATATTTTTTTGGATAACTCATAGTCCATTGGTATTCCAACTCTATTTTAGTCACATAATTTTTCAACATGTGAAATGGTTTAGAGTCTCTTATGGTCATGTAGATATTTCTCAAGTGTAGGAACATAATATCCTAGAATAAAATGGAAGGGATTTTCTTCATTTTGTGAATCTATGGAATTCCTTGTAACATATTGCAACTCATGTCCTTATCAATTCCGTAGACCATGGTGGGATCCATCTTAGCTATAAGGGTGATTGGGAGGGTGGTTTTTCCAATAGTTGTAACTTTTAAGTTATCATACTCACTTTGAGTGTCTTGACAAGAGGTGATTTTTTTCACCATACCCCATTATTTGCAAGAGGGAAGAGGTAATTATGTTCACTAAAACTTAGTCTTCAACTCTATTTATTTTTATGCACATGTCATATATCCAAACATGTGCATATAGGGAAATATACCCTCTTATCATTAGCTTAGCCTTTATGGGTATGCTCTTGAGATCAAAGAAAAATCCTAGATCTAGCAATTCAATACTTGGAGGGTTAATGTATAATTCAACTTGATTAATATGTTCTTAAGGAGGAGGAATTATGTGGTTAAGGTATTTTAATTCATTGACCTACAAAAAGGCTACCTTATGAGCTAAATAGATTATGAATAAGTCTATAAATGAAGTGTTAATGAACATCATCTTGAGATCCTCTACAAGATCATAGGGATCAATAAGCTCTGGGGGAGGATAGATTATAGAAATAATGAATCCATATTTTTTAATTGAATGTATTGCATGGGGCTCTTGGACTTCATCATTTTGGACTAACTTGACTAACCTTAACTTTTTTGCATGTATCTTTATACCTAGTTGGGTGGAAAAAATTTGTCTTTATAGGTTTGAGACAACTAGCAATCTAGATTTAGCGGGGTTAGAAGATCTCAATTATCTTACATCATTGGTATGTTGGTGTGGAGGAAACATGTTCAAATAGATTTACATGTTTGAATTTTGAGGGGAAATGGGTGACTAATAACTACCATTATTTGGACCATCTAGGGGGTGGCGGAACATGTTGATGAAAAGTCCTTGTTCTTCTCCTAGGAGTTTGGAGGTGAACTAATTGTAGTTTTGAAATGTTTCTAATCATGCCCCCTAGTCTTGTGGAAGGAGCATAATTTTTCAAGGTTGTAATCCCTAAGACTTTAATAAGGGTCATGTCGATTTTCAACGTAATTATGTTTATTTTGTTGCAAGTTATCTCAATGATAGTAGTTATTCCTTTGAGGTATTCATTTTTGGTAGGATATTCAATAGTGTTGGCCACCACATGAACATTTTGGTTCACTTGGATTGAGTCATGTTGATGTAGTTTTTGATACACTAACTTACCTACAAGTTATGAAACATACTATATGGAATGAAAAAGGTTTCATTACTTGAAAGGTGGCTAAATTTAAGTGTATTTGTGAATGAATTTAGTGGTCTTCTATAATCCCTCAACTGAAAATAACTTTTTCTAGTTTGTTCAAGGGGCTACAATGAACATTATCAATCATTCACGTGAGTAGAGACTCACTTAGCATAAAATAAACCACTATTAGTTGGTGTGAATCATTTATTTCATTTGCAATCATGTTAAACATGATTAAATTTATTAAAACAATCACATATCTTCTAAAATCATAATTTTAGTTATTGTAAGATGAACAATCATCTATGTGATTCATTATTTTTTTAAGAATTCAATCCTAAATTTTAAAATAATAAAATTTAATAATTTTAAATCACACAAATTTCCTAAATTTTATGTTTTTATTGATTTGAAATGTATCATCAAACCCTAAACTAAAATCATTATAAAAAAGACAAAAAGGAGGAGGGTAAGATAGAAAGCTAAAGATCAAAATAATAAATCAAAATTTATCTTCAATCATCCTACACATCATTTAGAAAATAAATAGGTACAACTCAAAACCAAGCTCTATTGAACTCATTACCCACAATCCAAATGTGAGTCTTGTTGAATGCATAAGACAACTGAGAGGGGGGTGAATCAGTTGTACCTTAAAACTCCAAAACCCCCACAAACATTTAGATCCAATGTTGGAAGAATGAAGAAGGTGTCCTTCGGACTTGTTGTCATTAATGCCAACATTCGTTGGTAACTGTATACTAAATTGTGTTTCTATGTTGATTTAGTATTTTGGTCTAGAAATCCTCTCAATTAAAATAAACTCTATGATTTTTTGATATGTTTCTCAGGAGTGTTAGTTATAGGTATAAATGAGTTTTCAACGAGTTTGTGTGATTTGGCTGTGTAATCCAAGTGACAGAATTTTGGTATTATTTTGGCCGACATGGTTAAGAAATGTTTGTCTTTTGTGTGTTCCTTATTGGGTCTGGGCCAACCTAATGTATGGATGACACATTTTGTTCCATGTGCCAAAGTTAATTTTGAATTAAGTTGATAAGTCATTTTGAATTTTGTGTGTTCACATTCAATTAGGCTGATCTAATTGATGAAGGAAGGCATGACTATATATGTGTGTGTGTGTGTGTGTGTGTCATGGGCATAACATATATAGATATAGAATATGGTATGCAAGCGATGCGACAAATTAAATAGTTTGAAGTGACTGATAATGATTGTATATATGCAACCAAAGTAGAATTTTTGGTGTTTCCAGAGCTTAACCAAAACTGATTTCTACACTTTGTAGGTGCACTTCTCTAGTTCACTTTTGGTAGTGAGCCATACCTTTTGTATCTTGGATATAAGCCTTATTTTTATTCAGGTTGTGATCCTTTCAAGGACAGTGAGCCCTGTAATATCTTATGACCGGTTATAATATGTTGTGAGCTAATCCTCACTGTGATTTTTCCCATAGGGTATTCCACATAAAAATGTTGGTGTCAATGTGTTGTGATCTCTTTTATGTTTTGGTTCATTGTTGCAGCTAGATGTGGATTGATAATTGGATGGATAATAATTAATTTTGTTAGTAGAATATTGATTCACCCCCTCTCAATATTCGATGTATTCAACAATTGGTATCAGAGCTTAGTTCCTCTGAAAAATTACAACTTGAGGAAGGTCCCAGAATTTGAATACTTGGCTAACAAATGCTATCCTATTCCTCTAGAAGAAAACTTTGTATCTGAGGAAATCAATGTTTCTCATGAATAATTGGACAAAAGTGAAGATGAGAAGTAAAATCTGAAAGGAAACCTTAAAGGAAGCAAATGATTGCATCAAGAAGTTAAGAGAGCAAATGAAAAAATTCAAGGAAAAGCATAGAGAAGTTAGTGATTAGTTAAAAAAGGCTAATGAGGACATTATCAGACTGAAATTTGTAGTAGAAGAAAGAAACAAATTGAGGAATGTTAGAAAGTTAGGATTCAGAATAAAATTGATGAATGTACAAAGCTTGAATAGGAAGTGGCAACCCTAAGAGCTGATTTGGAAAAAGTGAAAGCTCATGAAGAAAGATTCAAAACAAGCTCTACAAATCTTGATGAGTTGATTACATCTCAGAAACCTTTTAAGGATAAAAGTGGTCTAGGACTTGAAGAAGGACAAAGCTCGAAGGCTAAACTAGTTTCCAACAAGGTGGACAATCAAAGGAAACTTCAAGGTAATACTCATCAAATCAAGAATCAAAGGAGAAATACTGGAAGGATTCCTATGTGATAGCCTAATGCTCAAAGGTACCCATCTTTTAATGGATTTTGTTTCTCATGCAATAAATTTGGTCATAGAGCAACAAAATGTAGAAGTAGGATGAACCAGAATAGAATGAGTAAGAATGTTGGATTCTTTACTAGATAATGCTTTGTTTGCAACAAGTTTGGACATAGAGCTACCGAATGTAGAAATCGGATAATGATGAACAGGTTTAATGCTAGTAGAAATATTCAGTCTTTTCAAGGCTACTGTTACACATGCAATATCTTTGGAAACAAGGATAATTAGTGTAGGTCAAGGATGAATGAAAAAAATTTTGATCAAAGATATGTTGTGTGCTATATTTGCAAAAAATCGGGACATATCTCAAAATTTTATAGGAGCAAAATTGACAAGAAACCTAATCTGAAACAGAAGAACAAGTCTATGAACAAAGTAGATCCTAATGAAGTAAGGAAAGAAGTGGAAAAAATTTGGAGGAAAAAGGAAGAACTTGAGAAAAAGTATGAATCAAATACTCCTGTATCTACATCTGGTGCAGATACCTCTTCCAAGAACTGAACCTAGTAATGGTTTCAGGGGGAGCAGTCACTAAAAAATCTAAAAAGCCCCCAATATATGAGGTTTCAAATAGTGACACAAGGATATGTGATGTGAGTCATCATTTTGAAGGCATTGGAGAAATTTTTGGTAGAAGATAGGCAAATCAGAAGAATTATAGAGCTTTTCTTGGTTTACAGTGTGTTTCATAAAGTGATTGGTAGTTTTAAAGCTAAAAAGAAATAAATGTGAATTAGGGAAAAACTCATAAGTAATAAAGCAAGAGAATAAGTTAAGGAAAAGCACATTTGTGCAATTTGGAATATGCAATGCAAGCCAAAGTAGTTGATTTAGAGCATCGTACATCAAAACCCTAGTTTTTGACAAGCAAAAAAGGTACTCTTTGATATCTGAATTCTATGGATTTTAAAGTTGAAGGAATTTTCTACTAAATCATATTCAAGATTGTTTGGGGAATATGGCCACTCCTACTATTATAGAAGTCTTTGAGAGACCTCAACCTAGATTTAGAAGATGTTCATGGAAAGTAAAGGAAAATGACCCCATGGGTGCATTCTCGCACATTCCAAGCCATCTGCTACCCACTGAAGATCCAAGAACATACATTCATGGGAAGCTAGAAGAATTCAATCACCAAGAGCTGAAGGATTTATGTGACAATGAGTTGATGGGAGATGACCTACTACTTAAGGTGGAATATGAAAACCTAGTTCGAATGAAACTGGGTGTTTGGAACTGGTTTCCAAACTTCTCCAGTGAGAGTGAGGTGATTTTTTTGTCAAAACGGCCCTTAGTAGGGTTCATAACAAATTTATGTGGTTAAATGAATTAGGGTTTATCGACAATGAGGAAATTCAAGCTGTAACTGGTCTTTATGATACTAGCTCCATTCCAATTCTAAAGGTAGTGAAAAATGATAAAGTCACAAGGCTAACAAGTGCTAAGTTTGATGGAAGATCTTTAACTACAAATTATATTGTAAACCCTACCATCAAGTATGCTTCCATCATGATTGGGAAAAAAATATATTTTACTAATCGAGAAAATTTAGTATCAACTACGACAATTCACACGGCTTATGAAATGGTGGTGAATGGAAAGGATTTTGATCTTTGTGAATTTCTTAGGTTGCAACTTATGGAAAACCTAAGTTGACAAAGGTGAAGAAGCATGTTTTTAAATTTGGCACTTTAGTTGTTTTTTTTATTTTATTTCCTGAGGGAGTTACCAAGAAGAAAAGGCATAATATGGGATAACTCCAGGCCGATTGCTCATCAGATTTTTTATCATCTACGTAGTCTAGGAGATTTTAGGGCACAAAAAACTTCCCTAACTACTTTCTTTGTAGTATTTTAGAACAAAATGCATGAAAGAGATAGGATTCCAAGGAGTTTGGTGAAAATGTATGAACAGGAGATAACTTTTCTTGTGTCTATAGATGAATGGATCATTGAGGCTATAGAACCCAAAATTCGATGGATTGAACCTTTGGGATATGAGATTGAAGAACAACTAGCAAAGAGGTACATTGAGATTCTATTGGCTAGTCCTAAGGACCCCTCTCAACCTAGGCAGGGTACATATGAGGAGAAATCTATTGAAATTCATTTGCAGGATACTATGTCTAAAAGAAGAAAGAAGGTTGAAGCTTTCTTCCAAGGTGTAACATACTCTAAGGATGATATAGAACAGTTGAAGGAGGCTCTTGATGAAAGGAAAGCTAAATCTACTGAACAACCCTCCAAACCAAAAAATTCAAGAAGACTATATTTTGATGCTACACCAGCACCTATCTCTTGTACTTCCACCTCTAGTGCTACTAATTTTGTTAAAGGGAAAAAGAAAGATCAAATTTTCCCTACATTTGTTGATATTATTTCCCCTATCGATCCCAATACCAGGGAATCTAAGAAAAAGGATGTTGGAAGTTTTGCAACATGAGCATGAAGTATGGATGATTGTGATGGTTGTTCCTATGTTGTCATTGATGTCAACATGGTAATAACTACATGGTGATAACTGTATGGTAAGTTTACTTGGTTTATCAAAAGTTGTTCTTTGTCGGTAATACTCCTTTGTGATGGATCAATATGTTGGTACTTGAGTCTAGAACCCACCACAAGGTCTGATACATGACTCTAATCTCTTAACCATATTTTATTGACTCATTCAAACAGCTATATCCTAGATCTTGAGATGTCTTTTGTTATGAATAGAAATTTATCTTTGGAAAAGTTTAACTCTATATCCTACTATTGCTATGTGTGAGGTATACTATGTGGGAGACTTTGCATTCTACTAAGGTGAACATTCTTATACAACAGTTTTGTTGATAGTCTCTTTAATGGTAGTATTATGGGAAATTGATGTGTTCTCAGATCTGGAAGGTGTTTTCTTTGAGGATTATTTGTTGGTTTGGAGAATTATGGTTTAGTATTGGCCAAATCAATGAATGCAATATATTATAAATACTAATAGTCGACTTGGCATAACACACTACATGGATAAAATGTTCAAATCTTATATGGTGCTGACAAAGAAAGGTCTTGATTATTTTGTGTTCATCCAATTAGGCTAACCTAATTGATTAAAAAGATATGCTTGTATATATATAAGATAGAAGGAAGATAAAATGGATGTAGAGAGATATATGGGTGCATGTGTAAGAACAAGAAAGAAAGGAGGAGAAGTGAATGTGAACAAAGGAGAAGATCAAAGCCTAAATGCTTTATTAGTAATACAAATTTGTAGAGTGATGCAGTACTTTATATTTTGTGCTTCAGTGGAGTTGAACCCTGCACATTGAAGGTGCATTCCATCAGTTCATTATTTTGGCAGTGAACCACTATCATTGTATCTTGGTAGTGAGCCATCTTTTGTACTCAAGCTATGAGCCTTTTAAGGATAGTGAGTCCTAGCAGTGCGCCTCGTAATATTTTGTATCCGGATATGATATATTGTGAGTTAACCCTCACCGTGATTTTCCCCATTCTAGTTTTTCCATGTAAAAATCTTGGTGTTCATGTGTATGATTGCATTGAATTGTTTCTATGTTCTCTCTTGCGAATTCGATCAAAATTATGATAATAGTTAAGTGGATTTTATTACCGGTTTGTTTATGCAAGACAAGTGTACAATTGCATGTGAAAAGGCTTTGCAAACTTTGAAAGAGGTAAGAGAATGTGATGAGGAAGCCTAGTTCCTATTTTTTTACTGCATGAAGTGGTTGGAAGCCACTCAAGGTATCAAGGATTTAATAGACTCAATTGAGTCTCAACTTGTTGATGCCTCCAAAAATTATAAGATTGCAAATGATAGAAACTATGTTAGGTGGGTTTCTATTGCAGATCTTCAGAGAAAAAATGCATACTGCAAAGGAAAAAGGAAGATGCTATGAGATGGTATGCTCAACTTGGAGACCTGGTTATGTCCAAACATGTCTCTATATCAAATGCATTGATGGAAGCAAAAAAACTTGAATAGATGAACATTGCTCCTTCCACTCCAGAAGAAGGAGAAGAATATCTAGAGGAATTAGAATCCCTACATAAAACAACTTCCAGGGCAAAAGGAGTCTGGGATGATGGAAATCCAGCTTGGGAAGTGATTCTCAAAGAGTTACAAGGTGCTCCCAGATCTTGATTTGAATTTTTTATCTTTTCTTGATCCTTTGTTCTTGATGTCAAAAGGGGAGAATAGGAGAAGAGTATGTTTAAAGAATGTTATGTTATGTGTTTGTGTCTTGTACATATGTTAGGGGGAGTTAAGCACAAAAATATTTTGTTTTTGAAGCAAGTCTCATTTTTGGCACATGTTTCCATCAATGACAAAGGGGGAGACTGTTGGAAGAATGAAGAAGGTGTCCTTCGGGCTTGTTTTCATTGATGCCAACATTGGTTGGTAACTGGCTAAGTAAACTATGTTTCTATGTTGATCTAGTATTTTGATCTGAAAATCCTCTTAGTAAAAAGAAACTCTATGAGTGTTTGATATGTTGCTCAAGAGTGTCAATTATAGGTATAAACAATTTTTTAGTGAGTTTGTGTGATCCGGTTGTGTAATCCAAGTGATAGAAGTTTGATATTCTTTTGGCCAACAAGGTTCAAAACTATTTATCTTTTGTGTGTTCCTTATTAGGTCTGGGCCGACCTAATGTATGGATGACACATTTTGTTTCATGTGCTAAAGGGAATTTTGAATTAAGTCAAAAAGTCATTTTGAATTTTGTGTGTTCACATTCAATTAGGTTGACCTAATTGATGAAGGAATACATTACTATATATATGTGTGTGTGTGTGTGTGATGGAAAAAACATATATAGATATAGAATATAGTATGTGAGCAATGCAACAAATGAAATAGTGTGAATTAACTTATAATGATTGTATATCTGCAATCGGAGAGGAATTTTTGGTGTTTCTAAAGCTTAATTGAAACTAATTTCTGCACTTTGTAGGTGCACTTCTCTAGTTCACTTTTGGTAGTGAGCCATACCTTTTGTATCTTGGATATAAGCCATCTTTTTTATTTAGGTTGTGAGCCTTTCAAGGATATTGAGTCCTGTCAGTGAGCCGTGTAATATCTTATAACTGATTATAATATATTGTGAGCTAATCCTCACTGTAGTTTTTCCCACTAGGTTTTCCACGTAAAAATCTTGTTGTCAATGTCTTATGATCTATTTTATGTTTTGGTTCATTATTGCAGCTAGATGTGGATTGATAATAGGATGGTTAATAATAAATTTTATTAGCAGAATACTTATTCACCCCCCTCTCAATATTTGATGTATTCAACATCCACACCAAATCAATTACCCTTAATTTCTTAGATGATTTAGCATGAAAAAAAATAACAAAAACTGAAACATGGCAACACTATACATAAGGAAACACCTGATTTTCATGGAAAAACTTAAGATGGGAAAAATCACAATGAGGATTAACTCACAATTTAAAGTAATATCAACACCAAATACAATAGGGCTCACTATCGAAGGGCTCACTACCCAAAAGAAAGAAAGGCTCACTAACAAAGGCTTATTTCCATAATAGAAAAGAAGATAGAGAAGAGTGTTACAATAAGAAATCCATCTCAAAGAAATAGAAAAATCCACCATAGCATCACCAAAACCTTCAAAGTCTTTCTGAATAATTCTATACACCTTCTACTCATTGGATTCAATAATCTAACACATGAAATTTCACACTACACTTCATAAATTCACACCCTACAACTCTATAATTCACATCACTCACATCATACTCATCTATTTTATCATCCTTCAACAACTCAACTCATATTTATACCATCTTCAACCTTGAAAACATTCTCCAAGGTCGGAAATGCACCTCAACCATGCAAATTTAAATTAGGTTGGCATCAAAACATTCCCACAATGGAAAGAAATGAAGGTGGACCACAACACACCTTAGATAGGACCTAAATCCACTCATACACACCATGCCACACTTCCAAAAACATCAAAGCAACTTCACAAGTAGTTTAAACACCCAAGGTTGACTAAACCTATGTTAACACTTAAGTACATGCTTCCTCAAATCCAAAGAAGACTCATGGAGACCACATAACACTTGAACACAATCTATAATATTCCACAAACACCCTAAAATCTAATAGATTCCTTCACAACAACTTTCACTCGAAGAATCTACACACCCAGTACACTCAAATAACTGCCATATACTGCAACTTAAGAAACTAACTTCAAAAGCACAAAACCACAAACAAATTCATCTAAATAAAGATACACAAACTATCAATGTGCCCTTCTAGATCTGCAAGACCTGAAACCACTTTGTGGAGAAATGCGGAGCAATAATATTTCTCCTAGACACCTCTACAATACATAGTTCACACACTGGTGAACACACCTTCCTTTGTACAATGATCCAGCACACCAAATTTTGAATGCAACACCTCTAAACACCTTTGATCAACATACCTAGAATAAATTTCAAGCCAAACTATAACACTACTCTGCCACACTAAAGACACTACAACACACTGTTTCCTCTTTTTATTCAATTTTCTCAAAATCACTTGGAAACCAATCACCAGATTCATATCATCAACATCTTCAATACTTCCTCATCACTACTAAAACAACTAAAACATAGAAACTCAACCATACATCCATAAAAAAATCTTATCAAAGCAACACAAGAGGTTGAAAATAGTAGCTTACTAATGACAACACAATGTAACCAATCAAAGCATAATTAGAGATAACACTAACTCAATACCAACTACGCATCCTTGCAATAAAATCCTTCTCATACATTTGACACCAATAACAACACCAAATCTTGTTGATATTAATGACAACACCAACTACACATACTTGCAACAATCTCCCCCTTTGTCATTGATTGCAACATAATGTGAAAATCCATCAATCATAAAACAACTATGAAAAAACATCAGCCACAAACACAACTTTTCTCCATAACTTTTTCCTTTTCTCTTTTCTCCCCTTGCACAACTAACTAATTACACTCTCTCCCCCTTTGATAAATTTCTCTCTAGAAACTTATCTTTTTTCATATGTTGTATCCTCCCCCTTTGACATCACTGACAAAGGATAAAATATTTTCATCACTCATTCTCCACCTTTGACACTAATCATACTATTTACCACTACTCTACAACTTCCTTTCCTTTACTACTTTGCATACTCCCCCTTAGGAGCACACACCAAACTGTATCAATCAGCAACCACTACACAATGTCAACATTCACTCATCCTTCCTGTAACAACCAAAAATGCCCCTACCTACTCCCCCTAAGAGGTAGCCACCAACATTAGTCTAGACTAAAGAATGAATCTTGAGATCCACTGGATTGATACATCCCCTTATGCATCTAGTTCAAAGAAGGAGGGGAAATAACCCTCAACTTCTCTCAGAGATACTCAAAATTATCCTTAGGAAGATCCTTAGTAAATATATCAGCAACATGATCCTTTGTAGGCACATATTCCAGCTTCACTTCATTCTCTACAACCTTCTCTCTCAAAAAGTGATATTGGATTGAGATATGTTTTTTCCTTGAATACATTATCGAATTCTTTGAAATATTGATAGCACTTGTATTATCATAGAAGATAGAGATTGGTTCATCATATACCACCCTGATATCCTTTAACATTTGCCTCATCCATAAAACTTGTCTGAAGCAAGATGTTGTTGCAATATACTCTACCTCTGCAGTAGATAAAGACACTAAATCTTGTTTCTTACTTAGCCATGAAACCAATCTACATCCAAGAAATAATGCACCACCACTTATACTTTTCCTATCATCTACACAACCAACCCAATTTGCATCTATGTAAAAACTTAGAGTAAAGTTAGTATCCGTTGGATACCACAAGCCATGATCTGGAGTGCCCTTCAAGTATCTAAATATCCTCTTCACTATTGCAACACGTGACTCTCTAGGATCTTCTTTAAATCTATCCACAAGAAGAACTTCATGCATGATATCCGATCAAGTATAAATTAGATATAACATTCATCCAATCATTGATCTATATTTTCTCTAATCAACCTTAGAAGATTCATCATTCTTGTTTAGCTTGCAACCAGTAACCATAGGGGTACATACTGGTTTAGAAATTTTCATTCAAAACTTCTTCAACATTTCCTTAACATACTTTGATTATGAAATAAAAATACCTTTATCTGTATGATTGATTTGTAGCCCAAGTAAGAAATGCATCTCCCCAAACATAGACATTTCAAACTATTTTTGCATCCCCTCTGCAAAATTTTTACACATAGCTTCATTTCCTCCAAAAATAATGCCATCAACATACACAACCACAATCAAGATTTGATCGTTTTCAAATTTTAAGTATATATTTCTATTTGCAATACTTTAATTGAATCATTTATGTAACAAATACCTATCTAGCCTTGCATACCAAGCTCTAGAATCTTGCTTCAATCCATATAATGCCTTCTTCAATCTGTAGACCATATGTGGTTTATCTAATAACTGAAATCCTTCTGGTTGTTCTATGTATACTTCTTCCAAATCACCATTCAAGAAAACAAAATTCACATCCATTTGATAAACTTTGAAATATTTTTGTGCTACAAAAGCCAAAAACATCCTGATAGCTTCCATTCTTTCCACTGAAGCAAATATCTCCTTAAATTCTATTCCTTCTACTTGGGAGTAGCCTTTACACACAATTCTTTCCTTTCGTCTTACCACTTCTCCATTCTCATTCAATTATTTCCTGAATACCCACTTAGTTCCAATAACATTCTTATTTGCTAGTCTTGTGACAAGTTCCCAAGCCTAATTCTTCTCAATCTGCATTAGTTCTTCTTCCATAGCCTTGATACAATACTCATCCTTGCATGCTTCAATCATTGTTTTGGGTTTAACTTCAAAAAGTAAACATATATTTACCTGTTCTTCAACAGCTTTCCTTCTTGTCAGTACACCTTTTTTCTTATTACCAATGATATGTTCTTCAGAATGATTCTTCTGCACATACTTAGGAGTTTTAGGAATCTTTTCTAGAGCTTCTTCCTCTTAAATCTACACTTCTTTTTCTTTAGATTTTTCTTTTTCTCTGTAAGTAGACTCATATGATTCATATCCATCTATCACCATTGAATTATTCTATAGGTAATCATCAACCTTGACATTTGCACTCTCAACAATATTTCTTAGCCTCTTCTTGTAGCACTGGTAAGCTTTTCTTTTAGTAGAATATCCAAGGAAGATACCTTCATTAGACCTCATATCAAACTTTCATAAATTTTCTTCATCTCTTCTGATATAGCATTTTCTTCCAAACACTCTAAAATATTTGATAGTAGGAATCCTTCCATACCATAGCTCATAAGGATTCTTTGTGTTGTTTTCTCTTGCTTGCACTATATTAAGTATATAAATAGTAGTATGAATTACTTATCTCTAGTATACTTCTAGTAGATTTTCTTATTTCATCATTGTTCTTGTAGCTTCTTGAATTGTCCTATTATTTCTTTCAACCACTTCATTTTACTAAGGAGTCTTAGGGACAGATTAATGTCTCTTTATTCAATGATTCTCATAAAAGATATTGAACTCATTGGAGGTGAATTCTCCACCTCTGTTAGACCTCAAACATTTTATTTTCATATCCATTTCATTCTCCGCCATAACTTTGAATGATTTAACTTATCTAGGGCTTCTTATTTTTCTTTGAGAAAAGTAACCCATTTCATTCTAGAATAATCATCAATCAATAGCATGAAATACCTATCACCTTGAATACTTCTTACTCTGGTAGGACCAAAAATATCTATTTGTACCAATTCCAATAGTTTGGTATAAGATTGTTCTTTGATTTTGAAACTTCTTCTTGCTTGATTTCCAACTTGACATTCCTTACAAACAACATTGATAGGATTTGTAATATTTGGTAGATATCTCACAACTTGAATTGAACTTATTCTCACTAGGCTATCAAAATTAATGTGACACATTCTTCTATTCCATATCCAACTCTCATTGATCTAAGTCATGAAACAATAACCATCGACACCTTTGAGCTAATAGACATTTCCATATATCCTTCTTCTAGCAACAATCATAGTTTTAGAGCCTTTTTTGATCTCACGGCCATCATCCTAAAACTAAGATTTTATCATTGTCTACACATTTGTCCAAAACTCAAAAGGTTGTGTCTTAAACCCTTAACATAGTAAACATCGTCAATATTATGTTTTCCATCAAAACTAATTGAACCTTTTCCACATATCTTAGGAGATGTATCATCACCAAACCTAACTAGTACTCCATATTTTTCAAGTTTATCAAACTTCCTCTTGTCACTGGTCATATGATTAGAGAATCCACTATCAATGATGTAGTAGTTCTTCTCTTATCTAGCATGAAAAGAAAAAACCAAAGTGCCTTCAGTTTTAACACATGCTTTCAGAGCCCTTTCCTTTACACATTTCTCAGAGTTAGCAGAATTATTTTCATCTTTTAAAGCCATGAACAAGAATTCACCATCCTCATCATCTCCATAATTAGATTCATCATCAGATATACTTACATCTTCTCTAACATAGTAACTTTTCTTAATCATCTTACCTTTTCTCTCCCTATTTTTGTTATTCAAAGCTCTATTTGGACATCTAGAAGAATAATGACCTATCTTTCCACAACTGAAACATTTGAAAGGAAACTTACTAGTGTATTTTCTAGTACCTTTTTTCATTCTTCTCACAAATTTATCTTCCACATCATCAAGATCCTCCTGATCTGATTCCACAGTCTTCTCTGATTGCCATCCTTAAAAGCGGCCTCAACTTTTGCACTACTTGTACCAAATTCTCTCATTTCAAAAGTAGTTAAAGAACCATACAACTGATCTCTAATATATTGATTCAAATTTTTTAATTCTTCAATGGTAGAAACTTTATGGCTATAAGATTTAGGATGAGTTATAAGTACCCACTTCACCACTTCTTCTTCTTTCAATTCTCCACCAAGACTTCTTATATCGTTGAAAACTTCATCAACATTTTACAAGTAGGGTGTGATGTTTTCATCTTCAGACATTCACAAGGTCTCAAACATGATCTTCAAATTTTACATCTTAGCTTGCTTGATCTTATCATCTCCTTCATAAATGCTTTCTAACTTTTCCCCAAAATTCTCTAGCAGTTTTTAGATTCATGACTTTCACCAATTCAGAATTAGCAAGACTGCTTAAGAGAGCATACCTTGATTTACCATTATTTTCATAGGCCTTGATCTCATCATCAGTGCTCGGAAAATTCACAGGAATAGTATATCCTCTTTCAATAGACCTCCAGATTTTAAATCTAAGAGAAACCAGAAAACCTTCCATCCTTGTCTTCCAGAATGCATAATCTGATTCATCAAATATAGGAACATCTTTCATATGTGTCATCTCAGATCTACCTCAAGCAGTTAAGCTTCCTTCTAAGGAACCTTGCTCTGATACCAATTGTTGAATGCACAAGACAACTAAGAGGGTGGGTCAATCAATTGTACCTTAAAATTTCAAAACCCTCACAAACATTTAGATCCACATCAAATCAATTACCCTTAATATGTTAGAATGATCTAGCATGAAAGAAAATAACAGAAACTGAAACAAATCAACACCATACACAAAGAAACATTAGATTTACATGGAAAACCCAAGATGGGAAAACCCATGGTGAGGATTAACTCACAATATAAAGTAATATCAACACTAGGATACAATAGGGCTCACTACCCAAAAGAAAGGCTCACTTCTAGAATAGAAAGGAAGATAGAGAAGAGTGTTACAATGAGAAATCCATCTCAAAGCAACAGAAAAATCCACCATAGAATCACCAACACCTTTAAAGTCTTTCTAAAGAATTATAGATACCTTGTGCTCACTACATTTAGTAATCTAACACATGAAATCTCATACTGCACTTCATAAATTTGCACCCTACAACTCTACAATTTGCATCACTCACATCATACTCATATATCTTATCATCCTTCAACAACTCAACTTATATTTATATCATCGTCAACCTTGAAAACATTCTCCAAGGTTGATTATGCACCTCAACCATGCAAATTCAAATTAGTTTGGCACCAAAATTTTCCCATGGTGGAAAGGAATGAAGGTAGACCACAACACACCTTAGCTAGGACCTAAATCCACTCATACATTCCATGCCATGCTTCCACAAACATCAAAGAAACTTTACAAGTAGTGTAAACACCCAAGGTCATCTGAACCTATGTTAACACCATTAACACTTAAGTACACACTTCCTCAAATATAAATATGACTTGTAGACACCACATAACACTTGAACACAATATAAAATATTCCACAAAAACCCTGAAATCCAATAGATTTATTTGTAACAACTTTCACTTAAAGAATGTACACACCCAATACACTCAAATAACTCTAACATACATTGAAACTTAAGAAACTAACTTCAAAATCACCAAACCATGAACAACTTCATATAAAGAAAGATACACACACTATCAGTACCCTTCTAAATTTGCAAGACCTAAAACCACTTTGTAGAGAATTGCAGAGCAAGAAAATTTCTCCCATACACCTCTGCAATACACAATTCACACAATGGTAAACACACCTTCCTTTGTACAATGATTCAACACGCCAAATTTTTTAAAAAAGTAACACCTCTAAACACTTTGATCAACATATCCAAACCGCACAAGCAGATCTTCAACTTAGAAGAAATGTGGAGCCAAACCAAAACAGTACTCTACCACACAAAACACAGTTCAACACATTGTTTCCTCTTTTTATTCAATTTTCTCAAAAGAACTTGGAAACCAAGCACCGGAAACATATTGTCAACATCTTCAGTACTTCCTCATCACTACCAAAACAATTGCAACATAGCAACTCAGCTATACATCCACTAGTAGAATTTGGCAAATAAATGACTAGATGACTAAAACTTTTAGTCACAACTAAAAAATGACTAAATTCCAATAATTTTTTGCAACATAGTTATAAATGAGTAAATAAATGACTAATTTGGTCATCGAGTAAAACATTATTTACTCACACAAATAAAAATGACTAAACAGATAGTCATGTGAATACAAATTAGACAAAATTAAAAAATTATTTGGGAAGATGATTGGCGGGAGTCATGTATTGTGCACAATTCTCCATTATTCGTGTTTATAACTTGGCACTTAGACACATTAGACAACTACTCTGAGGTGTGTGAACTACACTAAGGCACCTCGTTTTGAGTTACGACAGTTGGGCGGGTGAACTACATTGAGGTGTTTAAAGTTACAGCACTTGCATGGGTGATAAATATTGTTTGGAAAGGACCTAGAGAATCCTGAAAAGGAAAGCAAGGACTTCGATGTTTGCTGCAAAGTATTTGAAGTCTACAATGAATTTGAATTTGGGGATGCCCTCTACAGAAAATTCAAAGGTAATTTAAAACCCTCATACATTAAACACAAAATCTATAGCTTTCTAATTGGAAACTTATAGTAGTTACAATCTACTGCTCTTAATAATGTTCTTTTACAATCTTGCCACTATTTTGCTTCATAATGTGTTCGAGCTAAATACAATAAAATTTGGGTGTCAGTGCCAAAATAGAATTTCCTCAAACAATTTTCATACATTTTCACTGCAAGCGCAAACTGTCCTTGTGCAAAGTAAACATGTGCTATATTTACCCACACATCAAGCATCTGAACAAATATTTTTCCTACTGCAACTTCTTGTACCTGTGTAAAAATTTCCTTTGCAATATCAAA
>CM021106.1:414396969-414467840 GCA_007115665.2 Sequoiadendron giganteum
CTTCACATTTGTTGGGTCTAGGATTGGAATAAATTTATTTTTTATTTTATGACCTTTAAATTCTTCCAAATACTGTGGCATTACTTTATTCCATTCAATTTGCAATTCAAGATATTTATCCATCTTGGAGATATAAATGGCCGCATCTTCCAGGTGGTCTTTTACTATTGGAGGACTATCAGAAGGGGCATAAATTTCATGCCACCAAGCCTGTAATATGTCAATGTTCATGTTTTTTTGGAGAAACTTCTTTCTCCCGGTCATTATCTCTAGAAAACTAATAAAACTTTTGTATATCTCTTTCATCTTTCCCTGTAATTTTATTATCTTTTTCAAAACTTTAGTGAGGAGTTCTTTCTTGTAATTCCAGACTTCTATCCACTCCTGCACCTTTCCAATTTCATTTGCAGAGAAGACATTTAACTTGGCAAATTCATCCCTAGGTATTTGCAAAATTTTCTTCAATTCTTCAGCAATAGATTCGTTAGCCTTCTTGCAGTCTACAGAAAATTATGAAGTATGCTCAAGAAAATCAACAGCATTGGTGTGAATTCTGATAATTTTTTCAATTTCTTCATCTCCTCTTTTACTAACATCCTAAAGCCACCCTTGAGTATTATGAATGGAGTATTTCAGTCTCTCAATTTTAGAAACTACCTCCTTCGGCAACAATCCCTCTAGAATTATAGTATGACTTCCAATGACCTACAATGGCTTCATTAAATGTCGAACATGTTTATAAACATCATTTAGTAGATTCTTCAACTTCTCCTTTTCCTTTGTTTCTCTATCCAATCTTCTCAAAATTTCCTAAGAAGACTCTTGAAACTCTTCCTTTTCTTGTTCTCTTGTGGTCGGCCCCAAATTCATAGTTTGCACCTTGTAATCAAATGGCCTAACCTCATATTTGAACTTACCAGTTGTAAGAACTACTACATGGACAATTCTATTATCAAATTCATCTCATTAAATCTTTGAAACCATCTATGCTCTTTTCCTTTGCTTAGGTTTCCCCCATTGTTCCAATAATTTATCCCAACTTGGGGTCTCCTCTTGCACGATTATTGGCTTCTTACTTATCCTTTCCTCAAGCCATTCTAAAATAGTTGGTTGTCCTAGATTCACCTTCAAAGAAGGAGCCTCTTGCTCACCCCTATCTTGTTGTGTACTATCAATTATCTCTTCCACATTCTTCTTTGTTTTAGGCTGATCTTCTTGCTCAATAATCACTTCTTTCTTTGGGGATTTAGTTAGCTTCTCCTGAATGACCTTTGATTCTATATGTTTGTTGTGCACACCAGGATCAAGTTGTTCCCATTCTTTCATCATCTTCTTCCATTCCTCATTAGTAGGGGTAGAGACTTCATCATCTTTTGATTCATGTTGTTCAGGGTCATTAGATATATTACCCTCCTCCTAGATAGCCTCATCTGATGCTTATACATTTTGAGGACGGTAATCAGTCCATGTATTACTTCTTCCTAATTGTCAGCAGTAGGTACCTCTTCACCCTACACCTTTTCTTTTACTTGCTTTGTTAGAGCTTCCTTATGCTTGGGAGGACTTTTCCTTACATATACTTGGGGTTTTTCCCCATAACTGTCTATCTCTACGACCTTAGCTGAGGAATGAGCATCAGTTCTGCATTTCCTTTTCTGGATTTTTTTGCCTTTTGTCTTTCTATAACCAACCTCCTTTTCCTCATGAGTTGAGATGTCTCACCTTCTATAGCAATAGCGTCCACTTGAGGAGTCTTCTTGGTTTTAGGAGATGGTTTCTCCCCTTGTTTTTCTTGTGATTAGATCCTAGTTCTCCTTTTGGTTGATACTGGTTTATCACCTTCCCACTCTTCACCACCATAAGATTCAAAGGCATCATCCTTTTCATCTTCTGCTCCTTCTTCAGAATGAGATTCTATGTCTCCCATCAAGTCATACATGAACTTGGTGTCATCAACTTCCATATCCTACATCTTTTGCTTCACCCATTGCCTTGAATATCCCTTGACTGGCTCAATTATTTGATCAAGATCTGTTAGTTCTCCCTCTGACTAATTTATTTGTGGCAAAGGTTTTTTCCTATATGGTTCATAATCTCATTGTTGCACCAGGTCCACCTCATCATCCTGCACTTGATTTGGCACTTCTATTATTCTGTACAACCTTATCATTTTGAGAGGCATCCAGGAGAACCTTCTTCTAAGAAATTCAAAGTCATCTCTACAATTTTCCCAATAGTCTTCTATGTGCTCCTTATGCCTGAATGTTCTATTGGCCTGCTTCATGGCCCTCCCATAGGGTTCAAACCTATTCATGTTGGTATGAGAATACAACTCAAATTGTGTCATCTCCTTCTCAGAGTGTTGAGTACTTTGAATGGAGGGGCATGATTCTAGAGTCCCAATCCTTAGTGGAAACTCTGCTCCCAATCCCTTATTATTTATAATTTCTTGTAGAGTTTCCTCAAATTCCATCATTTTCCTTGTCAATTCCAGCATTAGAATTTTTTTTTGGATACCGTGGTAATATGAGTGGGACAGAAGGAGATCCTTGCACCCAGATGTATGTGAATTTTAGAAATTGGATGAACCATTGCCCATATTGTCTAATTAAATCCACGACATCAGCAGTTGTTCTGACATGAAGGGCATTTTGTAGCAGCCTTGGAATAAACAAGAAGAAAGCATCATTTTTCCTTCTTTAGTTGGATGTCTTGTACTGTAATTGAGGGTATACATCCCAAATTTTGTCCTTACCCAACGTTCCCCTGCAACTCAAGCCCTTGTATTTGGTTTTTCTTGCTAACTTGTATACCAAATACTATGTCATGGTGAATTTGTCTGTCTCCTGCACACTTCTCAATTGGGCATCCAGGTTGTTGCTTATGATTCTAGCCCAACGATAATGTTTGTTTTCCACACTTTGTGTGATGGGGAAGAACATCCAAGACTGAAATATGTGAGCTTCTTCTACTCCCATTACCCTACCCAAGAGGGTTTTAATGTCATGATACTCCATCTTGAAATCACTCTTGTGCAATTGCTTGGGAAACTTAGAATAATGAGGCTTCGGCTTCAGTATCTGAGAATTGTTCATGATCTCCAAAGCCCTATTAGGATCTTCATCATAAAACTTAATTACTTCCTTGATGTTTATCTCCTCAATCAGGTGGTGATGTGAAGCAATGTAAAAAACCTCTACAATGGACTCCTTGGTGAGGTTTTCCATAACCCTTCCTTGTAGCCCAATTATGATCCTTGTTTTGCAGTCATAGTGTTTTGCACATTCTAGAACCAGCTCCAGACATAGTTGTGTTGGAGGGAATCTAGCTGCCTATGCCAAGCCAGTGTGAGTGATCACCTGTGTTAGTTGAGTGGGTACATTTCCATACATTCTTTGATGAAAATAATTATAGTCCATGTGCCCAACATTTGTATCTCCAATCTTGTACTTTGTCCAGATACCCTTGAAATCATACTTCATCCTTTCGGCTATCTTTTTAACCTCCTCTTGTACCAAAGCAACTTTTGTTTTGGCAGTCTTATCGAGGCTCACCTCAGCCTGCATCCGTTAGAGAAAGGACCAAATCACCAAAATGGAAGATAGAAACAATACAACAGATTATAACAATAAATATAAAGACAATTCCATTAAACATAGAATGATAACCATTTAAACTCTAATGGAAATACAATGCAAGCAACTTAATTCAAAAGATCTTATCCCCACATCGTGTATGCATGCAAATCTCATTCAAACTAATTACCATCCCATAAAATAATCATGCAAGCATTCTATCCATAATTATTGAGATTCCAAAACCAAATAGGGTAAGTTTGAGAATCTGAGATAGCTCAGATTCCCGGACCGGACTAGAGCTCAGTTAATCTGAGAAGGGTCAGATTTCTTGGATTAAGCATGCCCTCAACTTTGATCATCAATTATCTTCCACTCATGAGTCCCTCCTCATTTTTAAACATGTGAACATCAATCACTTCGAAATCGAGAGACAAATCACCTTCATTTAAAACTCAAGCAATCTTCTACATCGAAGCCCACATCTCATAAAGTTCAAGTATTTCAAGGAACCTTGGATTACCCAGGTGACCTATCATTCAGGTAGTTCAAGCCTGCTTGACATCTTTGGATGAAAGCTAAGTTTGAGACTAATTATTCATTCTTCACTTAGGATCAAGGTTGGTCGTGGGGGTACGGATAATCCGAGGGGGCTCGGATTCTTCGGGCAGATTAGAACTCTGAAAATCTGAGCTACCTTGGATTTTTCAGGCTAAGCTCAAAATCAAAATTTTCCTAAGTGTCGAATCATGGTTTCTTCAAATTAATTAAAATAAACATCTAATCCCCCCCTAAGATTGAATTATCGACATGGCATGATGGATTTCAATCAAACAATTTGCCTCACAAACATTGATATCACCTATTTTGATCAAACTCATAATTAGGGTTTCAATCTATCATTTCAAAATAGGGAGATGATCCAAAATTTTGATATCAATCATGAAAAAAGCAAGCAAAAAGTGAGTTTTGAGAGAATTCAACACATTTCATATGCCAAATATGTTCAAATCAAAACCCTATTTAGACCCTTCAAAATAAACCATTTTAAAGAACTATAAACCCTAGATGATGGGACAAGAAGCACAATCCCAAACTCGATAGAGAACCCCATCATGCAAGAATTAATAAAGAAAGCTTAAATGAAGAAAAATCATGTGAAAATTACCAAGAGCATACCCTGAGATGGCGTGCAACAGAGGAAAAAATGCAAAGGTAAACCAGCAATGGAAAGTCCAAAACCTTAAAATGATCATCGGAGAGGACAATCCCAACGTTAAAGTTCAAATCAAATGCAAAAAAGAGGCAACCTTCCAAATTTGAAACCTTCACAAATGCAGACTAATGAAAATAACCCTTCAACTCACATTTTATTTCCAAAAAAAACTTATTAAAGCAAGCAATTAATGTTGAATCGTACACCAAGAGGATAGCTCATAAATGCGAAAAGAGGTCAGATTCGAGTAATCTGAGGGAGCTCAAATTATCTGGCCAGACTAAGTTTCGGCTAATCTGAGGTACCTTAGAATTACCAAACCTAAGATACACTAAGTCAAATTTGCCTCAATTTGAAAATTTTAAGAGTGGACCTATTCCTTAGGAGAAAAGTCATCACTCGAATGTTGCAAAGAGAATCACAAATGCATATTGATCATTAAGTGCATGGGTGAAACAAGTCCAAGACTAAGAAACCTATCCCTTAAGGGGAAAATTTTAGGACCCTACAACAAAACAAACAAGAAATCAAGGCAAGAGAAGAGGGTCCATGCCTTTGGTGGGGCATGTGTGCAAACAATTGCACAACGGGTCTTTGTGCCTACACTTTACAAGAAACTTCTCTAGCCTTATCAAGATGTTTTTCCTAATTCTTTGGATCCCTCCTCTCATTGTGAAAAGCTACAAAATAATTCCAATTTCCAAGTGAAATGTCAAGATAAGAATTCTTCACATTTGATTCACTTTTTTTTATCTTTAATTATTTATTTTTCTTTAAACTAGTCATCTATTTTTAGTTCCATGTTTCCAAGCATACATAAAGCATTTTATGAGTTTTAATCCACCTTGAGTGCATCTCCAATCAATTCTAGGCTTATTTGGATATCATTCTAAGCCTAAGCCATGGCTACAAGACGTAGATATGCATCCACATAATCAGGAAACGTGAACAATATTAGCTTGTATAAAAGATTTTCTTTTTTCGTATCATGTATTTGTTCAAACAACCTAGCAAGATTAAATAGTGTTGTGGATTTATCCTATGGTAACTCAATTGAAACACCACCTTCTAGTTTATGGAAGAATTCCATATCTTTAAAGCGCATAGAAAAAATTGTAGAATTGACATTGGAGCTTTTATTTATGAATTCAACCCAAATGCCATTTCCTAATGCCTTCATAAAAGTTTGTTGAGCTAATTCTAGTTCATCATGCTCAAAATGAAGAAACCCAATGTTGTTTAACAATTCAATGGGAACTTCTTCTCTACTCTTCTTTAGAAGAGACTTTGTTGTCTTAAGAGAATATAAGGTTGCACTAGGGTTTGTTGATATTAATAACTCACCCATCTTAATAAATGCATGGGCATCACATGGATCTATACGAGTTTCCTTTCTTAAAATTTCCAAAGCCTTCTTTTCCTACCCTTTTTGAGCATATATATGACCTACAACTTTTCAGCTCTCAGAGTTCTCAGGGTGGACCTCCAGAACCTTTTCAAAATTTGAGAGAGAACTCTTAAGATCTCCCAACTTCAGTTGAACCTATCCACAAAATCCTATGGTCTTTGGATTTCCTTGTCTAATGCCATGTAGTAGCGGCCAGTGGTGTCAAAATCACCTTTACTATGATAACATCATGCAAGATTATAATATGAATGATATTTCATGAGAGGGTGGTCAGTTGAAACAACAATTGTCTCAATCAACTGTTCCACAAGAAAATGTTGCCCTGTGAAGAAAAAATGGTTTGCTAAATGATTCAATTCCATTGCACAGTATGAATATAATTCAAAGGCTCTACGTCTATTTTCCATTCCTTCATGAACACTACCTTTTTCACTAACTGTGAGAATCCTACAATTAAAAAATGCACAAAACCCACAAAGATTTTTTCCTATTTTAAACTGCAAAATTGCCAAAAAAAATGTGTTTAAAATTTGCAAATAAAATCACGTTAATTTTTGCACCAAAAGAACCATGATACCATAGCTTGTTGCTTAATATTATGCTTTGATATAATTTTTCCAAGCATCCACAGCTTGTTTGAAATCACCTATTTTAGGATTTTTAGCCATAGCAGCAAGGCAGTGAACTATTTGATAAAATGCTTTGGTAGACATGTATGAAAATTTTGATAGCATAGACAAGGCAATGAACTTTGGAAAAATTTCCTAAAAGAAATGTGGTCTCATGGTGATGGAATTCCATGACAAATTCCATGACAAGCGAATTGTTATGAATTATCATGGAATTCCATCACCATGAGACTACATTTCTTTGAGGCATTTTTCAACGAGTTCATTGCCTTGTCTATGTTATTGCTTACTATTATGCTTTCATATATTTTTTCCAAGAATCCATAGCTTATTCGAAAGTGCTTGTTTAAGGATTTTAGACATAGCAACAAGGCAGTGAATTGTTTGATAAAATTATTTCGTAGATAATATGTATGAAAATGTGGTAGCATAGACAAGGCAGTGAACTGTTTGAAAAACTGCCTCAAAGAAATGTGGTCTCATGGAATGCCATGACAAGCAAATGCAATTGGCAGTTTCTCCTAGTTATTAGTTATGAAATGTGAAGTAATTGCATAACTTCTTAGTTTGACTTTGTAAAAACTATATTGTAATTGAAATTTTGTCATCTATCAACATCTAGTTATTAGTTATACAATGTGAAGTAATACTTTGAGTTTGAAAGATGTGCAATGCAATGTAATCAATAATGCAAATGATTATAATGATGTTTTGTCACCTTAACTAGCCTGTCACCTTAAGAGGTTAGCTTGTCACCTAAACTTTGGTTATATGTATGGTGTAATTTATTATTGAATGTAATTCATTCTTCTTAGTTTTCTTACTTTGGTTGAAATTAATTTTGTTTAGTTAGAATATAATTTCTTGTATTTCCTATATGTTTTCTAGATGCTATACTTTTCTTGTATGTCTTAGATGATAGTTTTAGTTTGTAATATAGCTTCTAGCCTCCACATGCATTGAATATTCTTGTGTGAAGAAAAAAATAATGAACATTTTTTATTTAATAATACATATAGATATATTAACGTTAGGTGAACTAAGCCTCCTCATTACAAATAAAGAAATGATCTCTTAAGTCTGGATGACATTGAAAACTAAAACTAAGAGACTGCAAAATTAGAAAATTGTTCAATATTTTCAATAAAATGATATCTAAAATACTACATTCATTACCCCTATATTTCCACCTAAAATACATAAAAAAAAATCCAATACCGCAATTCAAGACCATAACTTATTATATCATACACGGTATTATGAACAAATAATTGATACCAATTCATAATATACCCCTATATTCCCACCTAAAATACATAAAAAATCCAATCATACACAGTATTATCAACAAATAATTGAGACCAAAATTTGAGCACCAGAATAAATCTTCTTCTCCATTGATTGCTTCAAATAGATATTATAGTATAACAAAAGTCTCATCGTATATTTTTCTATAAATGTCTATGATGATGATATCAAAATTCAGTATTGGTTTCTCTTTTATAAGAGAAGCAAAAAGCTTTAGACCGTTCCAAAATATGGCATATTTTCAAAATTCATGTCTCTTCATATAAACTAAACATTAGTTTTTCTTAAAACATAATTAAAAGAAAACAAATAAATTAGATAACTAATGAAGTTTGTAGCACTCGTGACACCATAGTTCGTTAATCTCTGTAAGGCACCCGTAATCACTGAAGATTTGTTCAAGGTCCTTTCTGCATATTAGTGTATTTGAATGTCCGGTTCTTCCACTATGACAACCCCAAGGCCTACTGTTCAAGAGGACCCAAATATTTTTGCTCCCACTTGTACATTGTATAATCATGTGACCATTTGTATTCTTGAATTTTTAATATATTTGCAAGGTGAATCTTCCATCAATTGTCTAGTAACACCCATCCATGATTAAGTTGAACCTATCAAGACTCAACTCACCATCCTTTTGTATGTGAATGATGCAATGTGGAATAGTTTGGCTAAATTCACTCTTCCATTCATTGAGGTCCTTCAATTGGTCATCATCATTCAATATTTTTGGCACAAACCACTGCTCCAGAGTATGCAATGAATCTATTCTTGTTTTGATCTTTTGGTCCTCTCCTTGTATATATTGGAATTCATCTATAACTATTTTGACCATCTTCTCTATAGGTTTTAATGTTGTAGGAGCCTTAGTACTCCTCTGTAAGATTCTACACAAGGTTAACAATGTGTGGTGTATGGGTTACCAATTCTTAAAAAGGGTATCCAATATGGGTACATGTGTTTTCATTTGAACAATTGCATAAGTCAATGAGTTGTTGCAATCATACACACTTTCCAACTTATCCACAGTTAAATTTATCCTATGTTCAAGGACCTTCTCTAAAACATTGCATATTTGTTGTTTCACTCCTTCCTTACCATCATTGTTGGATTTCTTTAACTCTTCAATCTCCTATCTAAGAATTCTCACTTGTTCAGTGGAAGCACTTTCTTTATTAATTGGTGGAGTAGGAGGCCAGTATAACATTATTTCCTTATTTTGTGAGGGGCTTTCTCCTTTCAATTGTTCCTTCAACTTCACATTCTCCATGAACAACTTATTGACTTCATAATTTATTTATTTTTATTCATTTTTGTACTCTCCCAATCTAGCTTCCATCTCCTTAATTGCAGCTCGGGTGAACATGGTTGAATGCATTGTCATGGTTGTATCTTCTAGAGGAGATGTATCCTTTATTGTTTTCACTATAGTTGTCCCTTTCATTTCCTACACTACATCTAGTAACCTTGGTTTTTGTGTACTCTTTTGTTTGGCCCAAAATGCCAAGGTTTCAATCTTAGGGTTATACCTTGTTCCACTTACCCTTTCATCTGATTCAAACTACTCAATCAACGTTGGGTCTTCTTATGTTCTCTCTTAATCAATTAAAAATATTTTCTTTAATTCCATACCAAGGACAATAAGTATATTACTTTTCAAAATCATATCTTTAGCCTCTTTCGGGTTGACATCAATATTGTCAATCCTTAATTCATTAAAATTTTGGGCTACTATCTGGTCATGTTGGGATTACTCGACTCTCGTCTTATTTATTTCAACCCTCACTCCAAACTCTCTCATTTTCATCTTAATTCAAAAGTCTTTAAATTTAGGGGTTTTGATAAATTCATCATCTTCCAAGAACCTGAGAGTTGCAATTACCCTTTCATCCTCATGCATTTCTCTTTCTCCTTGTATCTGGATATTGACTCTAACGTTAGGCTTGTGGCCTTCAATTTTAAGCATAGGTTGGTCCACTTCAACATCATCCTTCAAATGTCTTAACACATTAACTGCTTCTTTTGTATCTCCAACCTCCTCACTTATTTCATAGGAAACAAGTGGGTTTATCTATTGTGTCTTTCTTTTTTTTAGAAGGTGGTTGTTTAAGAGATGATCCTAGAGAAGCATGACATATTGAAACAATATCCAGAGTTGGTTCTATAATTACAATACCACTTGGCCTTTTGGGAGACAATTTGGTAGGTATCCTCATCTCCATTGTAGACTTATCATATAATTCATGAAACTTATCAATCATCATATCAATCCTCTTGAGAGGATCAACTTCCTCTACTAAATAATCCAAGAAATAAATGTGTTTCATCTTTCTTTCTTCCTCAAGCCTTTTCATAATTTCCCATTTTCTCCTCCTCTCATATACCTCTTAAGAAGTGAAACAATTTTTTATTACATCTTCTTCATAATCAATCTGGTGAGTAACCATATCCTTGGTAAAGATGGTGTGTCTTAAAAAATTCATGTGATCCTCAGGGTCAAAATCTCTTTCCTTTCCAAACTCTAAAGAGTACCTTATTTTTAGATAATTCTACAGCTCTTCAAGTGTATCAAATCCCACTAATAGTTCCCCACATGTTGTCAAATTGGGTAGAAATGTACCCTTCCTTCATTTATGAATGACATCCTTTTCAATCCATAGAATTTTCCACATGAACTTTAAAAAGGCTAATCTAAGGGGGACAAAATTTGGCAATAAATGTGGGGCATGTGGGCATCCATAAATCCTGATTATTGTGATATCTGGTAGAAAAAAACAATTGTTGAAGTTATAAGTATGGACTTGCTAAGGTTTCAAATCCAAAGGTCTTAACAATTGTAGCACAAGTATGTGTAGTGTTGGTGGTTAGTGGCCAAGAACTATCATAATTTTACATACAAAAATTCATCATGGAATATCACATAATTTGAATTCTTACATTTTTTGTCCCATATATAACACCATCGTTGCACTAGAAGAAAATTCCCTAGCTAGTCAATCTTACCCAAACACATCCTTTTGGTCCATCTATCTTCATTCTAGTATAATATCAGGTGGCACAGCAAATAATATTGCTTGAATGTTATGGGGGCTCTATTTTCTCTAACTTTCAAAAATCCTTCATGCAATGCTTTCTCAAGATATGAGGAAAAATCATATTCAATGTTTGTCTCAAGGTTTTGGATCCCCATAGTCATCAGCATTAAACTAATTGGCATTCACTCTTGTGCATCTATCCCAAGTACTTGACAAAGAGCAAAGTAGGTTTTCTTAAAATAGAATTGGAAATTTGTGATAGCAAATGGTTCAATAGTAGAAGGGAATATAGAAATCACCTTGTTTTTCACACCCCTTTTCATGTAAATGGGGAGTTCATCACTTCTATAGGTTCTCCTCAATCTATTATATTCTTATTCACTTCTTTGCAAATCAATTTTAGTCAACGCTTGTTTGTTTAGGTGAAAACATTCAATTATGGTCACTTTAGCCAACACAACTAATGGTGAACCATCTAGCAATCTCACAAACCTAGTAGCAAGATGATAACCCTGAGCCAATACTCTGATGAACTCTACATCTATAAAAACATTTGGGACAATTAACTTGGCCAAATCGAATGCCCATGGATTTGACACTGGAATCTTGCCCTCCTTTTTGTCATAAAATTACTAGAACACTTCCCACCCAGAGATAGGGATAAGGGAATCTCTACAATCGTGAGCCACATCTTTAAAAACTTTTTTAAATCCTCTATCATTTGATTCAAGGAGTATATCTAGAATAGAATATTGTAAGGACCTCTTTTTAACCTTAGATTCATCCTTTTTAGTTCTAGGTTCTTTCTTCTTGGGCGGCATGATGTTTAACTATCTTACTTCTCCTATATTTATGAAATGTAGAATCCCAAATAATCTTGTACTCATAAAACTTATTTCACAATGAGTTTTGTGCACTTACCTGGGTTACGATGGTTGTAGAGCTTAACCTCCTCGAACTCCCAGCTCCCCACATGATAATTTTTACAAATGAGTGCAAAGAGAATGTCGAATTCTTGGTTTAATGGCTTATGAGATCAGTCATGTTGACATTAATATCAACCTTAGGCCAAATATTTTTCTCATAGTTTGAGTTTGAATATGCACCATTGATTTTACAAGATTGGAGGGTTGATGTGATTCATGCATTTAATATCGCTTTATTGTCACCAATTTCTATAACTACCATGGGATAGAGGGGTATACAATGCTATATTGTATGCTTCTTTGCATTTCACTGCAGGGTAGCGGGATCCTTACCTCTATATCGTAAGATTGACTTGTTTAACCTATGGTAGTGTGGTTTATATTAACAGTCACGTATGTCTTACCACCATACCACATGCTTTGTAACATCCATCCATAGTATAGTAGTTCATACTACCTTACCACATGCCTTAATGATCTTTCTTGTGGGATGGAAAGTTATTCCCCACTATACTGCACCCTTCATTTTTCCTTCTCATGGTATGGTGGTTTATGATGTATTTAAATTGTATCATTCCGCCCAACTTCATCCTCATCATAATACTTCCCCAATATGGTGGTAAATATCTTCATGTTGTTTATTACACATTGCCATCCTATCAAGGGTTCAAATTACTTCTGAGGGATCGTGATAAGGGATTGTTAAGGGATTTGGGATGTTTTTAGCTAGACATTTTTTTGCTTAAGTATATATGATGAATTTTTGGCTTTGTATAGGTCTTTCAGTGTTAGTCAGACCTAAAAAAAATATATGTTTGTTTACAATGGGGAGGCTCTGTCAAAAATAAAAAGGAATATAAGGCTAAAGGCTCAATTCATGGAGCTCAAGGTTAATTGTGATGATGAAGCTAGGCAAAATTTTAAGGTTCTAACACACCTAATGATGAACTAGATTATGTTTTTCCTTCATCCTACTTGTGTTATATTTTTATGAGTTATTTTCTTGTGAATATATCCCTAAGGAAAATTTGTTTGATACTTGTAATTGTAAACATCTTCTTTTTTTTTTTACTACAAATTATTTTTAATCTATAAACTAAATTCTATTTTAAGTTTCCATTTGCAGTTATTAGGGGATTGGAAAGTCAACAATTATCAACTTATGAACTCAATAAATTTGTACTGATTCAAGTTGTTGATTTATACATTATTGTTTATTTGGACTTTAGGAAATGAAGAGAAGGACCATAAGGCACAAATTAGATGATAGTGATCATAATGCTAAAATTACAGTGATAGAATATGAGTGCATGCGTAGTGAAAAAGTGGCCAAGAATAATGAATATTTATTGCATCTTGGTTTGACAAGCGGACAAGTTATAAATCTACTAAGTAGTATATTATTTTTTAATAGTGTTTAATGAAATTTTATAGGCAAGAGCTTTATGTATATAAGACATAATATGATATTTTTTGTTTTATAGGTAACAAAAAGAGTGTAAAGAAAATGCGAAGAAAAAAACAAAGGAAAGAAAAGATACAGTGCCACCATCTCGTAGAAGCCGACGCTTTTGTGATTCAACAAATACAATTGGTGAAAATAATAGTTGTGATGATGTGCAACCTAGTATAACACATGGTCATGTGTAGCCTAATATAGCACATGGTGATGTACGACCTGATATAGCACATGGTGATGTGTAGCCTAATCTAGCACATGGTGATGTGCAGCCTAATATAGCACATGGTGATGTACAACGTTGTGATGATCTCTTAGAACTAATTCTAAGAGAGATTATTGAAAAACATCATAGCAAAGGAACAACAAGTCATCAGATGCTTTATTCAACATTAAAGGATATGTTTGAAGTGAAATCTACAGAGATTGGTACTGATCTACCTACTCATGCCACACTTGATGTGTCCAAGGAGCATGAAGTTTCGGTTAATGAAAGTCATGAAAAGAGACTGCTTGCATCTATTGTTCCTCAGAGTGAAATTGTTGCATCTAGAACTTTTGATAGAACTAGTGGATTTTTCAGAAATACTCATAGTGGTAATTTAATAGAAGATGTCGATGCTTTTGTCAAAATACAAGTATTGAGTCAAGATTTGTACAAATCTATAGAGAGCAATGCAAAAGAAAGAAAATTAGAAGGCAAGAAGCTATTCTTGCTTGAGGTATCGAGATATGGTGAGCCCATTGAGCCAAATGCTGCAAAGTGGGCCACCAAGTTGGGTGTAATATGTAGGGCCCATTGGGATATTTGTAAAATCAAGTTTTGCAGAGAAATATCCATGAGCTGTGGAAAATGTTATACAAAAAATTGAAAATGATTTTTGAGACTATTGGTGGACAAAGCTCTAGAAAATATTACAAGAAAAAGATGAGAATTTTGATAAACAATTTTAGATACAATTGTAGAAAAAAATCGTGGAGGGAAAAGAGAGTTTAGACTCCACTCTATCTCTCAAACAATGGGAGACATTGAAAGAAAGTATGCATTCCGAAGAATATTTGGCAAAGAGTAATAGAGGCAAGAGAGCAAGAGATAATGTGAGGACTAGATATAAATTTGGTCAAGGCGGGTTGCACACCAAAATGGACAAATTTGTAGTAAGTGTATTTCTTTTTGGTTCAATTTAAATTGTGTTATTTATTTTGATTTTTTATTGAACTGACTATATGTTGAAATTGATATTGTATTTTAGGTGGAATTCAGTAATAGAGAAGTAAGTGCAGAAGATATTGTCAATTATATGGTAGCACTAGATCCTAGTAAATGTAAGAGTAGGATGAAGAGGAAATCTAGTTCATCAATAGAGATTTCACCGCCATTTTTTAATGCCCAGTAGGAGCCTTTGTAGATCATGCCAACTCAAATAAACTAGGGTACCAAAAGGTAATAGTTTCATATTCAGTCTCACTCAACAAGTTTCATAGTTGGTTGCCTATGTCAACCCTATAGTTTATGCAAGGAAAAAGCATAAATCCATGGATTCAGATGAGGTAAGAGGCTCTATTGATCTCATTTCTTCTTGTTTGTAACTTCTATATACAAATGCCTCTTAATATGTAGATTATTGAAATCTGAGTGTAGGAGAATCCAACCCAGTTTCTTTATTGTTGGAGTGATCCAAAAAATGTTCTTTTGGACAAATTTATAGCTTGCATTCTTTACTTGACTATTGAATGCTTTGTATATTTTTTTGCATGATGGTTAAACCACATGTAGATCAATTTTATCATAGCAATAGGAAAACAAAAATTCCTTCATGATGTCAACAGAGTTGCCAATATTGATAGTGATCATGATGAAGTGGACAAGAATGAGTAGCATAGTCATCTTAGTTGTCCTAAAGTTGAGGTAATTAATATAATAATTGTCAGTTATTTTTCCCAATGTTTTGTCATTCTTCATGCTTAAAATTTTCTTTTGGACAAAAAATTATAGCTTTTTTATTCTTTAAGTTGTAATTTAATCTATCCTAATTTTTTTTCATTCTTCTTTTGGACAAAAATTTATAGCTTTTGCATTCTTTAAGTTGTAAGTTAATCTGTCCCAATGTTTGGCCATTCTTCTTTTGGACAAAAATTTATAGCTTTTGCATTCTTTAAGTTGTAAGTTAATATGTCCCAATGTTTTTTCATTCTTCATGCTTAAAATGTTCTTTGGACAAAAATTTATAGCTTTTGCATTCTTTACTTAACTTATATTAATTATTGTGTGATGATTAAACCACATGATGCAGAGAAATTATATGAAATTAGAACAAAAATAAAAAGGCCATGTCAATAGAACTCTCTGCAAAGTTGTACAACTTCATGTCTACAATGACGTTGATAGTGATTATGATGATGAACTTGATGTTGGCAAGAGACACTGCTAGTATCTTTTGGTGTTGTAATTGATGGAAACCCTAATCAATGATCAGATACACACATCATCATTCGATCATACCGGTAGACAGATTGAAGATTGACAAGGAAGAACAGAGTATCCGATAATTCAGTGTTCATCGATCTGTATTAATATTTTTTGTTATTGTTTTGTGTTGTGCATCTCAGGAAAAAAAATTTGGAATATTATCTCTATTACTATTGAAGCGCAGTGGCTCGTATCGATCCTTGTGTGAGTTTGAAGATCCAATTAGCTAATTCTCTGTTTCACCAGTACTGGAGCTGACTTCATGAATGTATCATGTCACAGATGTATGGAAAGTAATTGGTTAAGTATTTTTGTGTTTGTACATCTTTGTTTGGGTCCTAGCCAAGTTGTGGCCAACCGTTCTAGATATGCATTGCATATTATTCATGATTTGAGCCGAAAGATGTAAATATTTTTTTGTTCTATTGAAGCTGACATGGTGTAATTGAATTCTAAGTTGAGGATATATATATAAGATCATTTGTATCATTTAGGAGGATGTATGAAGTGTGTGTTGATGTGAATTGTGAATTAGAGCATAGGAGAAGAGCAATAATGTGTAGTTTCACTTGTACATAAAGAATTTTTGTTGCGAGTGTGAGCAGAACAGAGCAGAAGTGCAGAATCAGTCTATAGGATAGAAGATTGAATATTGTGCCTAATCGGAACTGTAATCAGGCATATGTAGATGCTATTTCTCTCAGTTCAAAATCTCAGATGGTTTTAATTTGATTTCCTTTTGTAAGGTAGTGATTCTTCCCTTTGAGTAGTGAGCTCTAGGCAGTGTGCTTGAATGCAAGTGCATTCCCCTTATTGTAAACTTCATTTGAGTATACTCATATTAAATTATGGATTGGCCATCCACCATTTTTTTTCCCCTAATAGGGTTTCCACATAAAAATCCTTGTGTTATGCTGTTGTGTTCATTTTCTTCATGTTTATGCATTATGGTTGAATGTTGATTAATGCTTTGAAGATAAAGGTTATTAAAGTTAATTTTTGCACAACATTGATTCACCCCCCCCTCCTAGGGTAGCTTTTTTCCAACAATTGTTATCAGAGCTAGTTCCTCTAAAGAAGTCTAACAACTTTGGGAGATCTTGGAAGGTGTTTCAATGGATTCAAGTAGTCTTCAACAATCAATTTTGGTGGCCCTAGATGATCTTGATCATTCAAAGGCTGAAGTTCAGAAATTGCAAGCAAACCTCACGAATGCTAAGAAATTCATTGAGTCTTTGAAAGACACAATCAATAAGTCTAGAGAGAAGAGAAAGGAACTCTGTGATTAGATTAAGTAGAGTGACAATAAGAGCATTGAAGATGAACAACTCAGTCAAGCCCTAAAAGAAAAGATAGAAAAATGTGAAAAGATTACCAGAGATAATACAGTCCCAAAGCATAAGATGGAATCTATCATGATGAAGATGACCAAGGAGATTGAAGAAAAAAATAAGAATGAAGACAACCTAGCACAGTCCTTGAAAGAAAAATCTGAAGTATGCAGCCGATTGGATGATGAACTAGAACAATTTAAAAACAATGAAGAGGCGCTTGAAAAGTAGATGGATGATCTCAGAAATGAACTTGCTGCTGCAAATGAGTACAAAGAAATGTTCAAAGTTAGCTCAGCCAAGCTTGATGAATTGATTAAAGGTTAGAGGACTAATGGTGACAAGCGAGGTCTTGGATATGAAGAAGGAGAAAGTTCCAAATCTGGAAAAAGGATATTCAAGCAAGGAAATAAAATGAACAAATCTGGAAGGTATCCGATAAGGCAACCTAATACTCACAGATTTAATGGATATTGTTTTAGTTGCAATAAATTTGGACACATGGCTACTCAATGTAGAAGTAGAATGAAATCAAGTGGTCCATCATTCTCAGGTCAGTGCTTTAATTGTCATAAGGTTAGTCATAATTCAAATGAATGCATAAATGTGATGAATCAATTTCATAGAAATATCAAATGTTATACATGCAATAGATTTGGCAATACTGCTAACCAATGAAGATCAAGAGGAAATTAGTGGAACAATGGGTCTGGACAGAGAAATGTTGTGTGCTATAACTGCAACAAAATTGGTTGCATTGCTACATTCTATTGGAACACAAAAGGTCTGGTAAATCAAAAGAAAAACATGCAAAAGGACATCAAGGGAAAAGGAAAAATCACTACATATGTGGACAGACAGCAGATGCAAAAGAAATGGGTGAAGAAAGATCCCTTTGTTGAGGAAAATGTGCCAGCACTAGAACCTACTTCTGGTAATTCCTCTGGGAATTAGTTTCAGGCCTTTGGCCTAGGGGGAGTTGTCAAGAAAATATTTTAACCCCCTAATAGATAATTGACATCGGATGTGGATGTATACAGTAGGTGCATAGATGATCAACAGATGTTGTTGAACTCATTGAAGGAAGTGGTATTCCATATTGAAGGTCTGCAAAATATTTATTTGTCACAGTGCATAAAAATGGGGTAGCTGGATGAGTTAGGGTTAAAGAAATTTATTGCGACAAAAAGGGTTAGGTATGCAAGTGATAAAAATTCATTTATATTATTCATTTGTCACTTTGTATTTTGGAGAAAATAAGTTTGGAGAGCTCTAAGGTGAACTTTGGCGAATTGAGGCGAAATTCAAGTGTGGAAGTGATTCGGCAATCAAATTCTGATCCGGCAAAAAAGGTATTTATCAAAAAACTCTGTGAATTTGAGATTTGGTCAAAATGAACACTCCTTTTGTAGTTGAATTCAAGGACAAACCTCATCCCAAGTTCAAATGGCATCCTTACAAATCTCTTGAGACAGACTTGTTAGGAGCATTTTCATCTGTTATGTACGGAGTATTACACACAGAGGATATTAGGGTTTATATTCACATGAATATTGAAGAACTAGGAAGTTCACAATTGCTGAATTTGTATAATAATCACATCATAGGTGAAGATTTTTGTTTGAAGCCGGAACATAAAATCCTCGAAGCAAAGAAATTTACACAGATTTTCAAATTTCTCATGTTTGAAGAGTCGGAATGGGTTCATTATGTTCTAAGTCAAGTTCATGATGAATTCATGTGGTTAAAAATACCATTAAAAATCACAAAGGAGTCTATCAGTGTTGTAACAGGTCTAAATTCTTCTGGTGGATTACCAAGTCTAAAATCTATGAAAAATCAAATTGTCACTGATGCTACAGGTTCTAGGTATGATAGAAGGGCAATGCCAATTGATGACATTGTTGATATAGATGTCAAATTTGCATCTATGGTTATTAGGTACAAGATTTATCATTCCAGCAGAGACAACTCTGTGTCTAGTACATCAATTTATGCCACCTATTAGATGGTGAAAGAAAATGCAGATTATAATCTATGTGAACTGTTGAGGAGTCAGCTAATGGAAAATCTTGAGAAAATTAAGAAAGATAAGAAAAACTCTTTCAAATATGGTAACTTGATTTTATGCTTATTCTTTTATTTCATGGGTGAGGTTTTGGGATTTGAAAAGATTCACTAGAAAAAAGACATACCTGTAACTGCTCAGATCAGAGATCTCTTTCACAAATATGCAGACTCTAAAACAAAGAATTCCACTATCTGGGGATACTTCCAAAGTTTCCAGACTATGATGCAAGCCAAAGAGACGATTCCCACCTCCATTGTAGAGAAATACAAGGATACAATTTGCTTCATGGTAGATGTTGATCAATGTATGATGGAATCTGTGTATCCCAGAACAATCTAGATCATGCCTATGGGGTATGAAGTTGAAGAGAAAATTTTGGATATGTATGCACAACACTTACTAAGTAAACCTATGGATCCGGAAAAAGAGAGGTTTGGTACCTATGATGAAAAAGGCATACAGGTTCACAATGAGCTCAAAAAACTTGTGGTAACCAAAAGAGTTAGAAAAGAGGTAGAAGTTCTTGCAAAAAGTTTGAGCATATTCGCAGAGAAATTAAAAGAAGCTAGAAAGAAAAGGGAAGAAGCTAAAGCAGCAAAACAAGCAACTAAGGAAGCAGCAAAAACTCAATCAACTGATCTTGCAGCACCATCTGCCCGAGCTAGATCAACTAGAAGCTTTCCATCCCATTCAACCCCTGCAGCAAAATCAATCCCTATGAAAATTGAATCCAAGGGATCTGGTAAAGAAGGAAAGAGGAAGAAATATAGGAGAAAAAGAGTCTATATAGCGGTTTCTGATGATGAGGAAACTGAGTCTAATGAAGGTGTTAAATAAATCAAGCATCAAGGCACCAAGGCACCAACAGTTATAAAAATAAAACCCTTTGATGAAGATGTTCAAGCAAAGAAGAAGGAAAAAACTAACAATCCAGGTATGTCAATAGGGGAAGTTGAAAAGGCTTTAGTTAAGGATGGAAATCTCAAGCCACTTTGCAAATGGTATGAATCTTTTGGTGAATCTAATAAGAGAATTCTTGAAGAGGCAACAATAAAACACTTGAATATTTTCAATAAAATTTTGATTGAAATAATGCCTAATTTGCCTAAAAGTCTATATGACATTCTGGAAATGAGGAGACTCAATGCTAGAACAGAAGAAGAACAGATGAGAGAAAGGATTCTTGCATAATTATGTATGGTAATGTCTATGGATGAGATGCAGGCACTCTTGAATAAAGCCAAAAGGAAATTTAAAAGAAAAACAAGGGTGAATTGGCTAATGATCGATCTAACTAATGAAGTTACAAAAGAAACTAAGAAAATCCTGAGGCAAATACTGTTAAATGACAAAATTCATGTTGTAGCTAAGGAAACACATGTTGAAGATGCCCCATCTGGTTTGGTAAGGAAAGTAGAAGAAGAAAATTTTGATATAGCTGAGGATTCATAGATTCCTCCTGTAGTGGACAACACAGAAATTCCTATGGAAGTTGAGATACCTAAAAATGTATCAGTTGAGGAAATGGAGATCCCTGAAGGTAAATCAGAACCTACAATTGTGGAGGTAATAGTTGAAGAGAAGAAAGATGATGTAAAAGCAATCCCAGTAGAGGCAAGAGACACTGCTGAGGCAGTGAAGAAATTTTTGGTTGAACAAAAGGAAGAAATTGATATGGAATTGATCAAAGGTCCTATTGACCTATCTACCTTGAGTCCAATCCAGAAGATGAAAGTAGCATCATTTGCTCTAGAAAAAGCTAGAGAAGAGCTACTGAAGTCACACATTGAAGATAGTGAACTGCTAAATCTTGCATCTAGAGTATTGAAAAGATAATGCCCTATTATGTGAAAGATTCAACTAGTTCTTCCTCTAGTGAATTGAAAAATTTTATCAGCTCAGTTAGTACTCACTTTGTGTCACTTGAGAAATCAGCTATGGTGAAAGCGCAAAAAGAATTTGATGTCAAAAGGTTAAGTGGATTGAAAGAAATGATCATTAAAGATAAAACCATTTTAGCCACATGTGTTAAGAATGTAGAAAATGCTTTGTTAGAAGGTGGAAAGATTTACAAATCATGTTTGTCTTTTTTTAAATTTACTAAATCTAATGAGAAAAAGGTTAAGGATCTAGAAAAATAGTTAAGTACTATTTTTGAAGCATTTGATCCTCTAACTGATGGTGTTGGAAAGATAGAAGGCGAAGTGATGTCTTTTCTTATCAAAATAAAAACCCTGAAGCATGAGAATGACAAAATTGTTGCAAGAGCATGTGAACTCAGAGGTATAATTGGTCCAAAGATTGAGATAATATCAAGCACTCTAAAGGAAGGAGAAGACATTATGGAAGTTGGTGGTCTTGCCAACTTGGAATCTATAGAGACCCAGTCCTACCTGATCTGTGGTCACATAACAATCCTCGAGAGTCTCAAAAGAGTTTGGGACACAAATTTGATCCAGCTGAAGAAAGATTTTGCAAACATTTTTTAGTTTATGTAAGTTAAAGAAGCATTTTTGTATAACAGTTTTGATTGATTGATCCATTTTTGGTATGTGAGTCTCTTCCTTTTCCATTTATGTCAAGGGGGGAGAATAGTGGAGTAAAAAATGCATAATCATCTCAGGGGGAGAATTGTATTTTTGGAATTTTGGGGATGGCAGTGCAGTTTATCTTGGTATTGATCTGAAACTTAGTCATTTTTCACTAAGTGTTGCCATCAATGACAAAGGGGGAGATTGTTGGAAAGAGACACTCCTAGTACCTTTTGGTGTTTTCATTTATGGCAACCCTAATCGATGATTAGATACACACATCATCAATCGATCATACTGATAGACAGATTGAAGATTGACAAGGAAGAATAGAGTATCTGGTAATTCAATGTTCGTCGATTTGTTTGAAGATTTTATGTTATTGTTTTGTGTTGCACATCTCAAGAAATTGTTTTGGTATATTATCTCTATTACTATTGAAGTGCAGTGGCTCGTATCGATCCTTGTGTGAGTTTGAAGATATGATTAGCTAATTCTCTATTTTACCAGTACTGGAGCCGACTTCATGAATGTATCATGTCGCAAATGTATGGAAAGTAATTGGTTAAGTATTTTTGTGTTTTTACATCTTTTTTTGGGTCCTAGCCAAATTGTGGCCAACCGTTGTGGATACACATTGCATATTATTCATGATTTGAGCTGGCAAATCTAAATATTTTTTTGTTCTATTGAATCTGACATAGTGTAATTAAATTCTAAGTTGTGGATATATATATAAGATCATCTGTATCATTTAGGAGGATGTATGAAGTGTGTGTTGATGCAAATTGTGAATTAGAGCATAGTAGAAGAGCGATAATTTGCAGTTTCACTTGCACATAAAGAATCGGTGTTACGAGTGTGAGAAAAACAGAGAAAAAGTGCAGAATCAGTCTATAGGACAGAAGATTGAATATTGTGCCTAACCAGAACTGTAATCAGGCATATGTAGATGCTATTTTTCTCAATTCAAACTCTTAGATGGTTTTAATCTAATTTCCTTTTGTAAGGCAGTGAGCCTTCCCTCTGAGCTCTAGGTAGTGTGCCTAAATGCAAGTGCATTCCCCTTATTGTAAACTTCATTTGAGTATACTCAGATCAAATTGTGTATTGGCCATCCACTTTGGTTTTTCCCGTAACAGGGTTTCCATGTAAAAATTTGTGCTATGGTGTTGTGTTCATTTGCTTCATGTTTATGCATTATGGTTGAATGTTGATTAATGCTTTGAAGATAGAAGTTATAAAAGTTAATTTTTTCACAACACTGATTCACCCCCCCCCCCCTCCCCTCTCAACTTAGCTTGTTTCCAACACTTGACGAGCATGCACATGATATTCATAGTTGTAGTTGTGTTGAACTCGAGGTGAGTGCTAAGAAACCACAAGAAAGTAAGTACTATTCAAGTAAGTAATGGTTGTTTTATTATGTAAATAAGGGTAATCATTACCTATTTGATAGAATCCGGTTAGAATAGTAGTGAATTGTAATTAGCTAGTATACATAGATTATGGAAATAAGGGAGAACATATAACTTACAAATGGAAGCTTGGAGCTTAGTTGTAATAGAGTGCATACATAGATTTTAACAATGCATTAGTGCATTGTGTTGAGGGATGTCATGGTCCTTAGTTGGGGGGACTTCATTACCAATCCATGTCTCTTTTTGGAGTACTTGTATAGTTTAGCACAATTATAGTCTTTCCCTCCATTTGTTTGTACCTCACAATGGATTAGTTTTTTTTTTCAAAGTAAAAATTTGCTTCTTTTTTATTCAACAAAATCAAAAAAAGCACATACAAAACCTAATTTGTTCCAAGACATAAGACATTACATACAGTTGTCAAAAACAATATAATGTGTGTTTTATATCTCAATATAATGTGCATTTTTTTTGTTTTTGCAGACATTTATTGATAAACTCCAAGAAGGAGATATAGTTGAGGTATTGGATCCATTTGATGGTGTTGATGTGGGCATTGGGCAGATTCACTCACTATCTATCGTACATGGAGTCAAATTGAAAGGAACAAGAGATGCAAATGTAAGTATTTTAAAGGTCACAAGTAACATACCCCTTCCTTATGCAGACAAAATAGATGGATTTGTCCGTCTGAAATAGAAAGAAGGGACCTTCACATGGTGGCCACTAAAATATTTTAAAAAAATGACATAGTTGATGTTTATGATCTTGTAGTACTAGTTGTTAGACAGCTTGGCCCACTACTTTATGTAATAGTTTTGAATGTGTTGTTCAAGGATCTTAGTGTTTTTTGTCAAGCTATAAGTGTAGAAGAGAAAAAGAAGGGTTAGCAGTAGCAGAGTGTGGAGAGTGAAGTTGCAGACAGAGAATGTACTAAGCCTGAATAAGTTGAACCCAAACAAAAACCAGAGAATCTGATTTGGGTGTACATTCTATGAGTAGAACAGAGAATGTTCTATCTTACTACATCTATAATGTAAAACACCTTGATTATGTTTTTCTCTTTTTATTTGGGTTTCACTCATTCAAACTGGTGCATTATAAAAGAGGGGATATGTTGTTGTGTAAGTAATAGATGCAGAGAACAGGGGTACAAAAAAAGGAGTAAATACAGAGCAGATAAAGAGGTGCAGAGAAGAGGGAAAGTTGCAAAGAGTGTAACATACATGTATGTGCAGTTGAAAATAAGTTGCAACATAGAATTGTCATCAAAATTATAATATCTTGCATAAGCAAAAAAAAGGCATTGTAACTCAGTTTTCTCGGCCACAACACTAAGAAACACACTTTATAATAGTACATTTTTTAAAGCAAAGACACATTTTTGTCTTGTATCTGTTGTAAGAACACGTTTTCTCAATAAAATTTCAGTATTTTTCCTTCTTAATATTCGTTTCATTATGTGCAAATGAATTATTGATTATGTTTTTTTGTGTTTTTATATGTTTAAACCTCAATTAAAGCATTGTCTCATTTCTAACACTTATAGATAAAAATTAGTGAACAAAAATAATTAAATATTTAATAAACTACCAATTGACTAAATATACTACCAAATGATAGCAATCAGTGAATAAATATGACTAAATATAATGATTATGCAATTAATAAATAATGTATCAATATACCTACCAGTTGACAGAAATCAATGAACAAAAACAATTAAATAAACTACCAAATTGATCAAAATGATGTTTAAAATTAATGACTAAATACACTACCAATGGACGAAAAACCAGTGAATAAAAATGACTAAATAAGTGACCAATTAACAACAATCAATGACTAAATTAATGACTAAATATATAATTGAATAAAAAATGACTAAATAAGTGACTAGATTATAGCAATCAATGACTAAATCAACGACTAAATAAGTGACCAGTTAAATATATCAGTGAATGAAAAATGACTAAATAAGTGGCCAAATTACAACAGTCAATGACTAAACAAGTGACCAGATTACAACAATCAATGACTAAATAGACTACCAAATCAATCAATCAAAATAACCAATAAATGACTAAAAAATGGTTTAGTCATCAATCTGGTCACCTAATAAATGACTGAAAATAAACTACTAATGGTCATGTGACCATATTCAGTCATTTATAAGCAGTTTTTAGTAGTTTTTTCAGTCATATATTGTTGTTTTTGTACTAGTGATCCATAAACATAAGCTTATCAAAGAAACACTAGGTTGACACTAGTAACTTACTAATGACAACATAATGCAACCAATCAAAGCATAATCAGAGACAACACTAACTCAATACCAACTACACATCCTTGCAATAAAATCCTTCTCATAAAGTTGACACCAATGACAACACCAAAGCTTGTTGACATCAATGACAACACCAACTGCCCATACTTGCAACAAGACTGAGATCTTTGAAGGGAAAATAAAGTGCATGATTGTTGTGAAATTTTTACAAGCACAAATTTATTCATGTTGTGTGATATTAAAGTGGGAAATTTATAAAGTAAATCCAACACACATCAATGAAACGTCTTATATGAAAGAGATTGAAATAACAAGATAAACTACTATATCTACTCTTTAAAATCGTTTCATTATTCTCTAATCTTAAGGACCCTTAAATTCATGCATGCTCTCAGATTTATTAATATGTTGCACATTAATTTATCAGATGGCAACCTAAGAGACAAGAAGATTTATGAAATGCAAAGCTAAATGCCTACATTAGCATGTTTTTGTATTTTTGGATATAAAAGACTAAATGATGGATGAAATTACAGTTGTGTAAATGATGTAAAGATTGTTGCTAATGATGAGATGCAATCATAAATGCAAATATTGTGATAAATTCTATAAAACTAATACAATGCTATGATTCTACAAAATAAATTATCCATTATAACAATGCTATAATGTAAATGCTAAATGCAAACTAAAGATTCTAAGCCAGTTCTCTCTAAATGCTAGTATGATTCTTGCAAAGTAAGTTTTCTCAAAGATGTGTTGTGAAAAGTTGGAGGAAGAGGCTATATTTATAAGATTTCCAAAGCATATTGTGATGTGGCAGGATTCAATGGTTAGGTATTATGATCCAGAGAAATCGATGGTGGAGGAAGAAGAAGTTAGAGAGAATCATGGAGGTGGTTCCCTTTAATAAAACACTTTGCCAAGTGTTGAAGAGCATCAAATGGAGGAAGAAGCCATGTGTCTTTGATTTTTTTAGGAGTTTGTTGATGGAAATTCCTATTTAGAAAATAGAAATATTAAATTCATGTTCATGTGACACATGCTAAGGTGGCAATGAGGTGGAAGGAGGTTAGAGAATTATGTAGAAATGTGACAAAATTGAATTAAAAATTCAATTTTAATGAGAAGGGAATTAATCAAATAAAACAAATTAGTTAGATTTGTTTATTTAATTAAAGCATGAAGAAAATAATTCGAGATAGGAAGAAATTAGAGAGTGAACTACATAAATAAATTTTGTAATTTATTTATAAGTAGGGGAATAAAGAGAGTCCATTAATCAAATATCTTGTATTTAATTAATTGACTATCCTGGCTGATTTTAAGAGTATACATTTTACCCCTCTTTGAAGTAATGTGTTTACACATTGCTTCAAAGAAAAAAATTGATATGCCCCAGACGCTGATTTTCAGGTGATGACGAATATATGCCCCTAAGGAGATAAATCAGGGAATTTTTGATGATTTTTGGAATGTTTTGATGATTTTGATGATTTCAAAATTTTCAACACATTTCAGTGATTTATCTCCCAAAAATAATAGTGAAATTTGCCCTAGTTGATTAGTTGATAAATTAAGCCCCTTTGAAAAAATAAAATAAATCAATGCCACTTAATTACCCACCTTAATTACCCTTTTAATAGATAAAAAGTGAAAAATAAAGTCATTTGTGTATTTTGATTTTGAAAATTTGAGAGATTGAGCAACTTTGAGCACTTGGAGCAAAATGGTGATTCCTATTCAGACACATCGGTTCGAGCACGTGCGACGAAACAACCAACTGGCAGCATACGGACCTTTGGTATGAATTTCTAAAAAACCTCTTTTTGTGAATTTGAATTAATTTTCCCACCTTTTTTAAATTTTGAATTTGGTGTTCCCATGTTTTAGCACATCTATAGGCTAATGTAGTGCATAGGTAGCTTGTTGTAGTGCATATATTAGATGTTTTAGAACATAGGTTTAAAGTTTTGGCGCATACCTACCCTGATGTAGTGCATCAGATACCTATTTTAGCACATAGGATGCTTAGGGTAGAACCTCCATGATTTAGTGCATCCATGTAATGAAGTAGCACATCGGATTCATTAGCGCATACATTCATTGTTATAGCGCATTGATAGTAAGTTGTGGCACATCCCTAAATTTGGTGCATGTGCGGATTGTTATAGTGCATCTATGTTTTGGTGCATAGAAGTGTTGTTATGGCATATCCATGCCAGAATTGAGGATTTTGGATGTTTCTCCTTGTGTTAGATGTTTTTCGATCATGTCAACCTTTGATTTGATATTGATTGATGATGTTGATAGGTTAGATGATGATCAATCTCATGATAGGTGAGATTCGATGATTGATTGATTGATGATGATTGACCTCATGATAGGTGAGGATCAATGATTGACCTCATGATAGGTGAGGATCAATGATTGATTGATGATGATTGACCTCATGATAGGTGAGGATCAATGATTGACCTCATGATAGGTGAGGATCAATGATTGATTGATGATGATTGACCTCATGATCAGTGAGGTGCATTGGTAGATTGATAGATTGATAGGCTGATTAATGTTTGATTAAAAAAATTAGTGATTTTGTGATGTGTTATGATGATAGGAGACTTATTTATGAGTCCTCGTGTCTCAGGAGAATTTCCCATAGACCTGGGAGTTGATTCCCCACTTGAGTCAGGTTGAGCGAGATATTATTGAGAGATGTGGGTTATACTATTTGATTGATATGCCCCAGATTAGGATTAATCGGGGACTTCTGACAACTTTGACAAAGAGGTGGCATAGTGACCACAACACTTTTCACCCGATGACTGGCGAGATGATTGTGACGCTAGAGGATGTATATCAGATTTTATAGATTCCTATGGTGGGAGAGTTGGTTGTTTATGATCAAGCCGAGCAGGGAGGCACATATGCTTTACGAAGGATCTTCATAATGATCAAATCAGCGGGTATGAGATACCTTGGCAGGAGATGTATGAGAGTTATACCCCTTTACCTTATGTACTTGTTGGTTTTGTTGGTGGTTTCCTATGTCTCGATCGTGGTTCGTAGGGACTATCTGTAGGTTGGGGTTGGATACTGGACCAAATGATTCTATAGCAGACCCGATATGCCTAGGGTTCATTCATGCTTGCACATTTATATCACGACCTTCATCAGGTAGTCTATCTTGGATTTTTCATCCTATCCATGGGGGTGACATTATTACAGACCTGGGCATGGGAGCACATAGCGGTGACACAACCAGTTGTAGATAGGTTTCAGCCAATTGGAAGGCCATATGTGTATGGATATAGAGGGCCAGTTGTCCAGCATAAGCTGGGAAAACTAGAGTACTAGAGATGAGTGCTCGATGATCTTGATACTGTGACATGGCGATCGTACATAGACTATGAATAGTGGGTAGAGGACCATCTGGAGATGCCCTACATATGTACAGCTAGATTTTTTATTGGGTGGACACAGTTTGTGATCAAGCGGTTTCTTCTGGGTAGGGTACACTGACAGTATGGTAGAGTGTAGGGCATGCCCCAAGGAGTAGCCACATATGCTCAGAGGCATCAGGATATACCAAAGTGGGGACCCCTCTTGTCATATGATGCAGCATGTCAAGAGTATTATGGATTGCAGGTTGTGATATGAGACTACCATCCTGAGATTATAGATGTCATTTTTTCAGATGATTATGCTCAGTACTTGTTCACACATCCCTTTCCCAGGATATCCAGCCCTGATGAGACAATGCCATCCTTGGACGATGATGAGGAGAGGGTACCCAGATGGAGGAAAGGCAAGGGTGATGGAGGTGAGGAGGAGAGAGATGAGGGTAGGGATGGAGGAGGAGATGATGGTGGTGGAGGTGGAGGAGGTAGAGATGGTGGGGGTGGAGGAGGAGGAGATGGTGGTGGAGGAGCATAATTCGATGTGAGGGATGACATGATACATCATCAAAGGAGATCTATAGTGGCTACAACATAGCAGCATGTGCAGATTGGGGTGCCCTTGCAGGAGCAGCAGATGTGGATCGTTTCCTTATAGGTTTAGGTGCATACATTGCAGGGACAACTAGCCTAGGTGCAGGCATTGCTTACACAAGCACAGGGGAAGCTTCAGGGATAAGCACAGGCACTCGCATAGGTGCAAGAATAGGTGACTACTTTGACAACCAAGAGGGATTATGCCAGTTAGTAGGGTGAGCAGGTAGTGGCCCTAGCAGATAGATTGCAAAGAGTGGTAGAGGGGACCACTGTGGGGGATATGATGAGAGAGGTTACCCGAGTCACCCAAGAGGCTGAGTATTATCGAGGTCAATATCATTAGGCCATGTCTGCAGAGCAGACAGTGAGTTATGCAAAGTCTAGATCAGCACACAACCACTCTCGGACCACTAGCATGGGTGTGACATAGCCACCACATCGAGATCCCGGTCCAAACCCAAGTACAGGTGCACCAGGTGTAGGTTCGTCAAGTGTGGGAGGTTTAGTAGGAGGATCAGGGAGGCCCACGACATCTGGGGGTAGCACCACATAGTGTTTTTGATGCCATATTTTGATGTATAATTGAGACTTTGTATACACCGATTGAGATGTGATGATATTATGACATGCTACCCATTTTTGATGATGTACCTCTTCATATTTGTTGGAAATCCTTGTACACTTGTCATTATGATTATGAGATTTATATGATATGCAGTTACGATGATTGATCTATATGATGTTTATGTGCACTTATGATGGATGCATTTACGTTCTATTTTATATGCTATGTGATGGTTTATATGCATATGTGATAATGATGTATTAATGCAATGATGATTCTATATGTTTTTATGCTATGATGCTTAGCTGATGTTCATATGTTGCTTATTTGAGTACAGCATGATTATGAATGGATGTAATGATGATATGATCCTATGATGCTTTAAGAACGATGTTATATACTATGAGATGGATGATACTTTTATTATGATGTATGAGATGGATGCAATTATGCAAATGATATGGGATGTATTGTATTTTTATTTTTTTTTGAATGTATATATGATCTAATGTATGAAAGAATGACCAATGGTATGGATCGATGGATGAATGAGGAATGTTTTATCGTGTGAAATGCGTATATATGGATGAATGATTTATGATTTTTAATGCATGAATGGATGATGATTTATGATAAATGATTTTATTTTGGGATTATTCTAATGTGAATATGATGATGAATGCAAATGCATGAATCTTGATAATGCTTTGTGTTCTTTTGGATATTTCCAAATGCGAATGTATAATAAATGTACAAATGGATGGTTTATGATGTTTAATGCATGAATGCATGACTACATGATTCATAATGCATATGGATGATGGTATGTTAATGAAATGTGATGCAATTTTTCTTTTGTATTTGTCTAACACAAATGAAATGAATTTGATTATGCAAATGTGATGTAATGCCCTTATTGTTTGTTTTCTAATGCAAATAAGATGATATAATGTATGGATGGATGAATGATGTTTTTAATGCATTCTAGTGTATGTATGACATGCAAGATGATTATGCAAATATACGGAAATGATGTGTTTTTGGTAATGTCTAGTGTACTCAATCTGTTCAATAATAGAGAAAACACCATTTTTTGAAAATTGTTCCAGCCTTGGAAAATCCCAAAATACAAATGCAAAACTAGTATGGATGCAATCTAATCTATCATGCAAAACTAAGATGCAATGTTTCCATTCTATTATTGTGCTTTTTATCATCATTGAGCCTTTATTATATTGAAAGTTAGTACAACATTGATGGTATAACTAGACCATGATGACCTGAGTACAACTTTCATACAACTTTTGTTGAGTTTTGATAGTACAAGATAACACAAGCATCTAGGTATAATTGGACCAAGATGACCTGAGTATCACTTGTGTAAACATACAAGAGTTAATCGTTTTCCCATGCAAATTCAAAATGTCATCAATGATACTTTGTAGATCATGTCCCATGACAATTTGCACAGTAGTAATGATTGACTCACAGACAATAGATAAAGAAAAATATCATTCTCCTTCCTAGTTCATCTAGTTTAGTACATTATCGAGGTACTCCAGAGAAATGATAGCAACAATCGAGATACACATTTGAACATACATGCTAAAGTGATCCAATCATGATTCAGAAGATGTTCATCCAAAAATATTTGATTTGTTTTATTTTTTATGTTGATTTGGATGGTTGATTGTTTGACTGATTGATGTGCAATGTTCAATTTGATGTTTAGTGTGATTGTTTTTTTCATCAGGTTTTCCTTGTTGTTTATTATTTGTTGATTTATGCTCAACGATTACTTGCCCCCAGTGAGTTCAATATTTTTCCCCCAGTGAGAAACAAACCAATTTATTATGGATATGCACAGTGGTAACCAAGCCAAAGTGGGACACGACCGTAGCAGCCAGATATGCTCATGAAGCTCATTCTATGATAGGCGTGTATGCGCAATGATGGCAGAAATGGACGGTCAACACACATTTCAAATAGATGGAGAAGTTGATTCATCATAAATAGTGCCTATTTACCAGGTTTTCACCACTTGCTTTTATTGCATTTTTTCAGATTTTATTTGTTGTTACCAAGATGTTTGTTTGCTAGGTTTTCATCAAGGCAACTATTTTTTGATTTTTGATTTTTTCTATTTTTCTCTTTTTTCTTTTTTTTTTAATTTCTTCAGGACCTTTTTTGATTTTTTTTTTAGGACTTTTATACCATGCACTACATGGATTATGTGTAGAAATTTTTGAGATGAAGGCTATTCATAGGTTCCTCAAATAGGTCCCCATCGGGCATGGATAGCTGATATGCTCCTGATCCATAGACTAACACGATGATAAAGGGTCCTAGCCAATTCGGTTCAAAATTTCCCTTCTTCTCTCGAACTTGTTGATTGCATGGATTTTCCATCAATACCAAGTCACCCACCTGAAATTTTCTTGGTTTGACCTTGTGGTTATAACTTCTTGACATTCTCTACTAATATGCTTTCAGGTGATCAGCTGAAAGTTGATGACATTCATCCAACAGTTCCAACTCTTGTAACCTAGATACCCGGTAGTCTTCATCTGAGATAATGTATTTCAATGACACGCGGAGTGATGGTATCTCAACCTCAATAGGTAAAATGGACACTAACCCATAGATGAGAGAATATGGTGTGGCTCCTGTTGGGGTGCGGATGCTGGTGCGGTATGCCCACAAAGCAAGGTTTAGTTGAACGTTCTAGTCACGTCCAGCATCGTTGACGGTTTTCTTTAGGATTTTCAAGATGGTTTTGTTTGAGGCCTCCACTTGGTCGTTCCCTTGAGGATAGTAAGGTGTAGAAAACCAATGTTGGATATGAAACCTTTCACAAAGTCCTTCGACATCCTAATTCTTGAAATTTCTACCATTTTTGGTGACAATGGATTGAGGAATGCCATATCTACAGATGATGTAATTCAAAATGAAGGATGCAATTTTCTTTCCAGTGACGGTATTTAAAGGAACAGCTTCAACCCACTTCGTGAAATACTCGGTAGTCGTGATTATAAATTTGTGCCCATTGAAAGAAGATGGATGGATTTTCCCACAAGGTCAAGTCCCCATTGAAAAAAGGACTAGGTTGATGCAAATGGTCGGAGTTCTTGTGTGGGTGCATGTATGAGATTACCATGGATCTGACATTTCTTGCATCTCTTTACAAACTGGAAAGACTCTTTATCCATATTCAACCAGTAATACCCCAAACGTAGGAGTGTCTTTCCTAGGGTAAGACCACTGGAATGTGTTCCACAGATACCTTCATGAACTTCTTGTAAGGTTGTTTTAGACTCATCACTAGACATCAAAGGATAGTTCCATCAAGACCTAATCGGTAAAGTACATTTGAGATAAGGGTGTGTCAAGTGACTTAACGAATGAAGTTTCATTTTAGGTTTCGTGATAGGTTGGGTGGGAGTGTGTTATCTCTTAGATAGGTGTAAATATTTTCATAGATCAAGGTATCAGTGTCAGTTAGGTGGCATATGACTTGGGACTCGAGATCATCATAGGCAGGGGTGAACACTTGTTCCACCATGAACTCATAATGGCTTTGTTTATCTAGAATTTGTAACAAAGAAGCAATAGTGGCCATAGCGTCAGTAGCTTTGTTGTCCATTCTCGGGATTTGTTCAAATTTGATGGTAACAAACTATTTCTTAAAGTCATAAATCATTCTTTTATAGGGCATCAGTTTTTCATCCTTTCTCTGATAGTCATCATTGACTTGATTTATGACCAATTGAGAATCTCCATAGACTTACAGCTCTGTAATTTTCCACTCTAATAACAATCTTGATGCCAATGATGAGTGCTTCATACTCCACCATGTTGTTAGTCCAGGGGAACATTAGTCTATATGACTTTGGAATAGTATGCCCTTGAAGTGTGACAAAGAGAATTCCAGTCCCTGATCCATGTTGAGTATATGATCCATCAAAATACAATACCCGCTATTTTGTTGCTATGGTAAATACATCAGAATCTGGAAACTCAATGTGTAGAGGATGATCATCATGTAATGGTTCTTTAGCTAGTTGATCTATGATGGATTTTCCTTTGATGGATTTCCTGTTGACATACTGGATGTCAAACTCACTCAATATCATTACCCACTTTGCCAATCTTCCTGTTAGATTTGCCTTGTTGAGCAAATATTTCAATGGATCAATTTTGGCTATTAACTTGACGATATGAGTTAGCATATAATGTCACAATTTTTGAGTGGTGAAAACTATGGCTAGAAAATCCTTTTCAATGGATATGTAATTAATCTCATAGCCATTTAATGTTATGTTGATATAATAGATCACCCTTTCTTTTCCTGTTGAATCCTCTTGTGCTAAAAAAGCTCCCAATGATGCCTCGGTTGTTACTATGTATAGTAAGAGTGGTTTTCCTTTTGTTGTTGGTACTAAGATAGGTGGACTCATTAGATATTGTTTCAATTGGTTGAAAGCAGCTTCACATTTCTCATCCCATCTAAAGGAAACATTTTTGTGTAGTAAGTGAGTGAAAGGATGGGTTTTATTGGCCAATTGTGAAATGAATCTTTGGATAGACTGAAATCTTCCTTGAAGGGACCTTAGCTGACTAATATTCTTGGGAGGCAGCATCTCCATGATTGCCTTAAATTTTGTGTGATCCACCTCAATGCCTTTTTTTGAAACTATATATCCCAGGAGTTTTGAAGATGTTACCCTGAATACACATTTTTTGGGTTCAATCACACATTGAATTTTTCTAATCTAGTGAAGAAGTTATCTAGGATCTCTAGGTGTCCTTCTCTGGTGTATGATTTATCTAATAGATCATCTACATAATCTTCCATGAATTTATACATAATACCATGGAATATTGTCATCACGGCTCTTTGATAAGTACCTCTCGCATTATTCAATCCAAAGGGCATGATGTTCCAATAGAATGTACCCCAGGGGCATGTGAAGGTTGTTTTATCTTGATCCTCAGGTGCAATTTTGATATGATTATATCCTGAGAAGCCATCCATAAGCGACAACATGGTGTGTCAAGTTGTTACGTCTATGATGATGTCTATGTTGGGTAGAGGAAAATCATCCTTCGAACAAACTTTATTCAGATCTCTGAAATCTATGCAAATCTAGATAGTGTTGTCAATTTTTGAAACTGGTACAATATTGGAGATCCATTCAGCATAATCAATTGGTTTGATGAACCCTACATCCAATAACTTCTTCAGCTCTTTTTTCACCAAAAGGGCAATATGCGGATGCATTTTCCTTAACTTTTTCTTTATTGGTTTTACTCCTGATGGTAAAGATAAATGATGCATGATTAAATCTAGATCCATCCCTGGCATGTCTACATAGGACCAAGTAAATTTGACTTGTCGTTCTTCAAAGAATTTGATGAAGCTTGGTTTTCCTTGTCCTGTCAAGTATGCTACTAAATGTAGATTTTTCATTGCTTCGATCATGCCAATGTTGATTGATTGAGTGGGCTCAATCAATACTTTTGATCTCTCTTGAAATTGTTTGGGGAGAGTGTCAAATCTCTCATCCTTCAATGCCTTAGAGAGGTTTTCACCATTGGATTTTCTCTTTATTTTTACTTTTTCTTGATCTAATACTGCCATAGAATGATTTTCACTATTAGATCGATTTCCTATATTATTCATTTTGTAGTTGAGAGATTTGACACTCCCCTGACTAAAAGCTTTGTTATGAGATTCAATGGTGGAAAAAAATTTAGGGTTGTCAACACAAAGGAAGTTGACAATGGCATCATCGTTTAAAAAGACAAGGATGTCGAGAGGCTTGGTTTGGTCCCAATCGATAAGTTTGGGATGTATTAGAGGTAGGGAATCATCAAATTGGTTTAAGTCGGAGGCAGTGAGGGTCCTGATGGCGACATCGTCAAGTATTCCTATAGCAAGGTCAAGGTCTATGATGTAACTCTCCTCTGAATGATCAGTCTCACTAGGAATCTGATCATCTTCACTTGAGCCATCGATAGGTTGTGATCCAAATTCAAGTGGTATTAACCTTGAACTTTGTCCCTCCTCATGTATGGGTGTATACTTTTTTATCACAACAAGTCCCTGGCCATGACAAGACTCTTCAGATGATGAATCCAACTCATATTCATTTGAGTCAATTTCATAGTTATTACTAGCTTGCAGTTGTAGGATTTGTTCAACAACCTTCTAGGTGGCTTCTTCTTTTGTGTCCTCTTTATACCCCAGGCCTGTATTGTCTTTTCAATTCATTAAGATTGGTTGAATAGGTTCTACAATGCCTTGTTTTATCTTGTCGATTGGTCCTTGTCCTTCGTATCCCATTTCCTCCAAGATTGAAAACCCTTTTCCATACTGTGTTGTTTGTACATTAGTTGTTGCTGCTTGAGATTCGGCCTCATCCTTGTAAAGCCAATTCAAAATTTCTTTATCACCAAATTTCTTGGCTTGAGTACTTGCTTTTATGAATCTACCATCAAAGAGTGTGATAGGTTGTGAAGAGTGTTGTGTTGAGGTTGATGTTTGACCATAGGACTTCGGGGAAGATAATTGTGAAAGACATAGGGATTTCTCGATAGAATATTCACCCACACCTTTATCTTTGACTTGGACCTTTTTCTCAAACTGTTTGGACAAAGTGTTGAGCTGGGCTTCATGATTGGTGGATGTAAAAGTGGTAGCCTTCTTCTCTTTCTCAGGTTGTTTAGATTAGGAGATTGGTTGGCTTTCTTCATTTGGCGATGTAGTGCAAAATTTTGACAAGGAATTTGATTGGCTTGAATCACCTAGGGTGGCAGAAGGGGAAGCAAGAGCTTCTCTGTTATGGGGCACAAAGACATCCTAAATTGACTTGAGGGTGTTGCAATATTGAGGACTATTGGAATCAGTCAGAATGGTGATGTCTTGTCCATTGCAATGGAATATTAAACATTGATGATAAGTTGAGGGGACTACCTGCATCTCATGGATCCAAGGATGACCCAAGAGAATATTATATGTCAAGTCTTTTTCCAAAACTTGGCAAATTACATCTTTTTGAATTGGCCCCACCTGAATTGACAACACAATTAATCCCTGTGAAGATCTTTCCTCATCATCATTGGCATCGATGGTGATCTTTTTCCTTGAATCTGTTTCTTTCTCAGAGAATACTAGTGCATGGATAAGTTTCAAATTGCATTTATTGAGACAGGCTCCTCCATCTATTAGGATATGCTTGACTCGACTTTTATGTATTAAGACTTCAATGTGAAGTGTTGCATTATGGGGATGAGTGATGGATATGTCATCATTTTCAAAGAAGGGAAATCTTGAGGAGCTCCAATATAGATATTTACGCTGGGATATTTTGAAGTTGATCAACAATGTTATATTGATGTGCTCCCTTTTAAAAAATATTTAGATTGTGCCCTCGTGGTCGCATTTATGGGCATGTTGTCTTGTTTCCCTTTGATTTTTATGACATTAATTTGGTTATCCATTGCAGCCATGTCTTCTATGATGTTATGGACTTGATTGGATGTGATATTGGTGTCATTGATTTGATTTTCAGCTATGATGGTGTCTTGTCCATGGTGAATTGGAACGTCATTAGTTTGATTGTTGGTTGCAAGAATGTCTTGTGTGTCATTAATCTTAATTTCATTTGCCTAATCCTCAATGGCTGAAATATGAAAAATGGTAGTATCGTAAACATAGTTTACATTTTTCCCTTTGTTGTTCATTATAGAGGATTCCCCTTTGTCATAATTTGGTAAGGGATTCTTGAATGCACCATGATCAGCGTTCATTTGGGATCCTTCTATTTGTTTGATATTTTGGTCTATCAAGTCTTGTACCTTGTGCTTTAATTTCATGATATTATTTGTTACATGGCCTTTACACCAATGAATTCACAGTAATGATCATCATTCCACCATGATGATTTCACTTTTGTCTCAAAACCTCGGGTGTCGGGTAAGGTGATAAGATTTTCTCCAAGAAGTTCTTTCAATGTGGATTCAAGTGATTGATGCAAAGGTGTGAATTTCCTACGATTTGATGACATTTGATATGGTGGTGGTCGAGATGGGGCATTGTTTTGGTTACTATTATGATTGGTGTTGTTTTGATTGGGGTTTGGTTGGTCTTAGATGTGATTCCTGATAAATGAAAGACCGGTTTGGCATTATGTGAACATTTCATTTAAAGAATCATTATTAGTATACTTGTATCTTTTCCAAAACTTTGGTTTATCATTGTTGTTATATTTATTGGAGTTAGCTAAGTTGTTTTCATTGTAGATTTTCAAGACCCCTCTCTTGACCAAAGCTTCTTCGATTTTGATTCTATTTTCGATAAATTTCTCAAAGGTAGGTGGACATTGCAATTCAAGCCTATAACTCATATCATCATTTAAATTTTCAATGAACACTTCCATCTTTTCCTTTTCTGGTATAGCACAAGGATACCTTGCAAATAATCTTCTCCACCTTTGTAAGAATACAAGAAATTATTCTCCCTTTTTTTGTTTTACATTGAAAAGTTCCTTCATTGTAATCTCATCTTGAATGTTATAAGAGTATTGGGTGATAAATTTGTTGAAAAATTCTTTAAGGGACTTAATCCCTGGGGGTAATTGTGAAAACCATTACATACATTGTCCTCCCTAGCTTCGTGGGAACAATCTCATCAAGTAAGTTTCCTCATGGGAAAACTCAAGACTCATGGTTCGAAATTCCCTTATATGATCTATAGGATCCGTTTTATCATTGTATTTATCATACTTAGGGAATTCATAATGTTTTGGAAATGGAATCCTGTTCACACTTTTATCAAAAGGATATGGACATATGTCTTGTATCAAGTATCTTTTTGTGGTTCCCTTTTCCATATCGAGAATTTGTTGCAAATTTTTCATTTGATGAGTTAAGGCAGCCATTGGATCTACATTTGGGGGATTAGTTTCAGTCTTTTTGGGTTCTCCTTTCAATTTATTTACATCAAAGTCATCTGGAAATTTGACACCTTGTTTAACCAGCATTAAAAGGTATTTTTCTCCATCTCTTTCAAAAATATTTTCTAGGAATTTGTGGAAATTTGGATCTTGTTGAGCTTGTTGGATGTCTTCCTCATTTATTTCCTCAATTTCAAGTGTGTGAAATTTATTGAATGGATTTTCCTCAGCTTCAGCCATGGTTTTTTGAGTTTCAAATTCTTTTTCCTTGAGTTTATGTCTTTGTGATCTTGTTTGAATGGGCATACAAGTGATGGAAATGTACTAATCTTTGATTATTGTTGGGGAGTGCCAAAAGGAGAAATTAAATCTGATTATGTAACGTTTATTTCAAGATGAAGGATGATGAATCGTGATAAAGGATGATGAATCCTGATGGTGAAACCAAGCTGCTAATCAGAGATAGATGTGATGATGAGGCACTTTTAGATGTTTGATCAAAGCTTAGGTAAAGGATTTTCACTTGAAAATGCTAGTTTCAACAAGTTTAAGACTCTAGGGTATGCGAGGAATGATTGTGAGCTGATAGGAATCCTCAATTCTAGTTCAAACTGGCGAAAAAAGAATAAATTTATCTCTCTGGTTTTTGAATTTACTGGATGCGCAAAAATAGTGCATAAATGCACTAAAACATAGATGCACTAAGGGATGGCAGGGATGTGCTAAAAGATGGGAGGTAAGCACTGGATTAGTCAGTGTATGCACTAGGAGAATGGATATATGCGCCAGAACAGAAAATTGATGCGCTAGAGAAAACTGTTTATGTTCCAAAACAAAAAATATAATTGCTAGAGAAAGTAGTATATGCATCAGGACAACAAATGTATGCGCTAGAGAAAGTAGTATATGTGCTAGAACAACAAATAGATGCGTGAGTTTGGAAAATGTTCTCTATTTTTTATAGTTTTGATTGATTTTTTCTATTTTTTGGTAGGGAATTTGGTTGTTTGCTTGGATGTTCTTCTGAATTGGTGGTTGTACATTTTTGTGTGTGATGTTTGTTTTGAAATTTTTTTTAAAACACCCATGTAAGACACATCAAGCAAGTAAAAATTTTAAGGCTATGTAGGACAGTATTTACTAGATTCCCACTTGGATTTTACTCCAGTTGTGCTTACTTTTAGCGGATAATTAGAGGCTTGACCACACTGGCTCCCCCTTGCATTGCACTCACTTCTTGGGTCAGCCAAACCTCAATTCTCATGAATCTCCCATGACGAACTTATCATCTCTACTAAAAGCCACAAGAATATGGGATGGCTTTGGAGGTTATACCTCTTGCACCATCAAATAAAAAGGGATTTTGGCATACTATAACAAGAGGGTTCTAGTACAAGCATTTCATTCATGGGGGATCATCCATACGGCAATAGACCATCGTTTCCCTTCTTGTCAGAACAATCCTCGTGATACTTGAACTTTCCTCAAGTACCCACACTTATATCCCGGGTGGAAGTCGCTTGTCTTTAGCGTGTTCTCGGTTGGGTCGTTCCCTTGGGGTGATTACCTCTTTTCCCACCAAGGCAGGCCCCTCTAAGGACTAAATTACAAAAAGAAAATAATGGGTTTGGCTTTTTGGTCACCCAATTAAGGGGAGAACATATACCTATCATTCAACAATCATAGCAGACATGGTATTCGTTTTCCCCTAATTAAGTTATGTTCCTAACTTAATCAAAAGAAACAATAATAAATCCCTACAATCAAATGTTAGTAGTTTCATATTTGAAGTCTTTGACAGCGTTTCATCAGTTTCAGCAGAGTCTCTCACAGTGTTTCTAATACCTGTAAAATAGAAAAGCACCAATTAGACTCTGGAATATGGAAAATTTATGACAGAACCAAATATGCCATAACAACAAATAGATACGCTAAAATAATACTCCAATGCACTAGAAGAACTAACAAGTGCACTAGAACAGTCTATGTATGCACTAAAAGACCCCTTGTATGTATCGAAAGATAGTATGGATGCACTGAACGAAAGGTTATATGCGCTAGAACAGTGCTCGGATGCACCAGAGAAGGTTTCGTATGTGTTGAAAGAATTCACGAGCATGCTAAAAGATTTCAAATCCAAACCTGTAAAACACACTTTTCTAGAAAATGTTAAAATTAGGGGCCTGGCCCCATGGTGAGTGCCAATTTATGTGTGATATTCAAGTGGGAAATTTGTAAAGTAAATCCAACACACATCAATGAAACATCTTACATGAAAGAGATTGAAATAACAAGACAAACTGCTATATCTACTCTTTAAAATCATTTCATTATTCTCTAATCTTAAGGACCCTCAAATTCATGCATGCTCTCAGATTTAGTTATATGTTGCACATTAATTTATCAGATGGAAAGCTAAGAGACGAGAAGATTTATGAAATGCAAAGCTAAATGCCTACATTAACATGTTTTTGTATTTTTAGACATAAAATACTAAATGATGGATGAAATTACTATTGTGTAAATGATGTAAAGATCGTTGCTAATGATGAGATGCAATTATAAATGCAAATTTTGTGATAAATTCTATAAAACTAATGCAATTCTATGATTCTACAAAATAAATTTTCTATTATAACAATACTACAATGTAAATGCTAAATACAAACTAAATATTCTAAGCCAATGCTCTCTAAATTCTAGTATGATTCCTACAGAGTAAGTTTTCTCAAAGATGTGTTGTGAAAAGCTGGAGGAAGAGGCTGTATTTATAAGATTTCCAAAGCATATTGTGATATGGAAGGATTCAGCAGTTAGGATTATGATCCAGAGAAACCGATGGTGGAGGAAGAAGTTAGAGAGAATCATGGAGGTGGTTCCCTTTAATATAACACTTTGCCAAGTGTTGAAGAGCATCAAAGGGAGGAAGAAGCCATGTGTCTTCAATTTTGTTAGGAGTTTGTTGATGGAAATTCCTATTTAGAAAATAGAAATAATTAAATTCATGTGACACATGTTGAGGTGTGTGACACATTTTGAGGTGGTAGATGAGGTGGAAGGAGGTTAGAGAATTATGTAGAAATGTGACAAAATTGAATTAAAAATTCAATTTTAATGAGAAGGGAATTAATCAAATAAAACAAATTAGTTAGATTTGTTTATTTAATTAAAGCATGAAGAAAATAATTCGAGATAGGAATAAATTAGAGAGTGAACTATATAAATAAAATTTGCAATTTATTTATAAGTAGGGGAATAAAGAGGGTATATTAATCAAATAGCTTGTATTTAATTAATCAACTATCCTGACCAATTTTAGGTGTATACACATGTGACCATGCAAAATAAATCACCATTAATAAGGCATTAATATTTTTGATTATTGAAAAAGCAGGTTTTGAAGGGGCCTCAAAACCCTATACAAAAATATCACTACTTTAAGAAAAATCAATACATAACAAGCAACTAACCATCAACAAAAAACTAGCAAAAAAGAAGGACCCAAACAACAGACAACTAACGACTTTTTAGAATTTCAGTCGATTTAAGGTCATGAGCAATAATCTTCTCATGCATGTCCACCACCTCGGGAATCTCATGAGTAGGAATCCCCAAGTTCTTTTTTGTCTTGTTATGGGTTCAGATGTTAGGGCCCTTATCAGACTCCCCTCCATTCTTTTCTTCAAAAAATTAAACCATAGTACCAACCATTTCCTTCATCACACCAAAAGACTCACATTTCCACATCTAAACCTTTTCATTAAGAAAATGAATACCCTGGGCATTATTTTGGAGATCAGAATGGCTAATTTTGACCAAAGTATCAAGATTTTCAAAGGATTTGGTCATCCTTTCTTCTAGGGATGAATCTCTAAGCTCTAAATCCTTTTTCATTTTTATCATTTCATTAGTGACAGTCTTCAAAATATCAAACAATGATCAACTTGGTTTGGAAAAGAGTCATGAGGATTGGAATTGATCTCAACATTGTTGATCAAGGATTGAACCTTAACATTGGTTAGATTCATCTCACTGAACAACGATTTAAAGAGTGTCAATAAAATAATCGACCCTTCCTTCTCCATACCCAGAACATTAGTTACATCTTCACAATTGCAATTAAAAATGTCCCTACTATCAGCCAAGTCATCCTCAGGGTTAACCTGGGTCTCCTACTCATCTTGAAGAACCAATTTTTCTTTGTTAGGAGCATAGTCACCATCAGGGACTTTGATTTTCAGATTAGGAGTATCCACCTCAAAAGTAACATCAGGAATGTTAGTATTACCAAAATCCTTATGCACCTCCATAACTTTATCAACAATCATCTCTTTCACTCCACTTGGACTCTCCTCCAACCACATCCCTTCAATTTCACCATAAGCTTTATCCTTCGATGACAGATTCTTCCTAGCACCAGAATGATTCTTACCCTTATCCTCTTTAGTACTTTCACCACATTTTAGAAGGGTCTTCCTTTTCCACTCTAGACAGGGGCTTCAATTTCACCACAAGCTTCATCTTCAAAATTTGGTGACAAATTTTTCCTAGCAGTAGAATGTTCCTTACCCTTAGCCTCTTTAGTACTTTCACCACAATTTAGAATGGTCTTCCTTTTCCACTCCAAAATAGGGGTTGAGACACATTTCCCCTTCTTGACCTTCTTACCCTTCATAGAAACAACAAGGGCATCATCCTCCTCACTACCAGTTTGATACCCCTCAGACTAGGTGGGCTATGGAGTCTTTTTCACCTTCTTTCTCATCTTAGGTTCAAAATATTTAGGTGGCTTCAAGAGCACCTCCATAGAACCATCAGACCCCACATCATCCCCATCAACTTCCTTAGAATCATTACCAGTGTCATATCTTGATTTCTCTTGCTTATTCAGACAACATTTAGCAATTCTCTTATGCTCCTCCAGAATAGAGAAATATTTAGCATACTCCATTACCAAAAGGATTAAACCCTCATGTAGTATTGGATTCTTAAGGTTCCTCTTAAAATCCTTAACCCCATTCTCTAAAGAAACCAACAAGTAATACGAAAAAGATACTCATTTTTATGCCTAAAATGATTCAATAACATAAAATGATAACCAAAGAGGGCTTAGTATCTACCATCAAGGGTAAAATACCTCATAATCTCCATGACTAGGTCCATCCAAATTGGTTTGATGGTCTTTTGATCAAAGCCACCACAAGCAAGCTTTTGCAATTGGTCCCTTTCATTCTTCTTAAAGAATGTCACTATAGTGGTGTTGGGCGCCTTCCTATCCTTGTAAACCTTCCTATCATCAATGGAAAGGCCCATAATGACACCAATCATCTCCTTAGTGATATTTAATTCCAATCCAAACACCCGAAGCACCCTATTCTGCTAGCTATTGATAAAAGCCTAAGAAATCATTGGATCAAAACCATGAAGCTTTTCAATGAAAGGGGTTACACCACCCTCAGTCAGAAGACTCCAAATATTTTTATTGCTTTTTGTGGCATCACAAGAAATGGGTTAAATTTTGTTCCTCTCTCCCCCATAGTGAACACAAACTAGAGCCAAAGAAAATATAGGAAAATCTAGCAAGAGATACAAAGAAGGAGAAGCCTCAAGAAGAAAATGCCTCCACAAAAACCCAGAATCCATGTGGAGTAAGTACCAAAAAGACCAATGGCCATCATTAACTTTAAATTTAGGGCCTTTCGATCAACTTCATAAGCATTAATGAGATTCGAGCTCCCCTCAAAATTATCACAATTCAACATGAGATTTTCAATCAAATTCTGCATGTGACAAAAATTAATCATTTCGAATAACCCCTCCCTAAATAGTCTACATATCATAGTTAACAATATTTTTAATATCGATGGTAAGAGAGTATCAAACCAATCCCATACTCTAGGTTCAAGAACCCCAACATTAGAAAACTTATTAGCTAACCCATTTCCCTAACGAAAAATGTGAGAAATATAGCTCTCCTCAAAGGAATTAAGGATAGAAATAGAATCAACAATAATAGGCTCAATAGACCAACAAGGAGGATTAATCTTCTTTAGGAAATTAATGATATTTAACGAATCACCTTCAAGCCAAACCTTCCTAATACCATTAGACTGGGCAAGTTTTAGGCCATGATAGGCTACAAAAGCTTCCACAAAGTGATTTGTTTGGGTTCCCAAAGGGAGCGCCACCATGGAAACAAACCTACCATTAGAGTCACATAACACTCCCCCACAACCAACGGGTCCTGGATTCCCTTTCACAACACCATAAAAATTGATTTTAATCCATTTAGAAGGAGGAGCCTGCAAAACAACATTATCCCTAGAAGACTTGCCCTTATTCAGTGGGAGAGAAATATCACAAGGAAGGTTCCCATTTTGGGAGATAAGTAAGTCACGCAAATAGAAAACAACATTGGGTCCATATCGAAATATCACCTCAAAGAGGAAATTTTCCTTAATAGCAACACAAATATTAAAGGAAAGCCTCAGAGGGGGAAGAAAAACATCCCTAAAATTTCTATTATTTCTTTCCAACCAAATACCCCAAGCAACATGAGGCAAAATGAGAGACAAAATAAAGGCAAGGGAAGGATTAGAAGATGGAACAACCCATTGAAACCAAAGATCCCCAATAGAAGAAGGAAAGACCCAACTCAAGTTCTAGAGAGACAAAACATGAGCCCAAACATCCCCCACATACCTGCAACCAACCAGAATATGGAACACATCCTCCAAGGCCTCCTCACAAAGAAAGCATCTATTAGGATCATAAATCCTTGATTTTAAAGGTTATCAATCATAATAACTTTTTTTGGAAAAATAACTAGAAGAACAAGTTAGCTTTAGGAATCAACTTGGGAAACCAAAGAGACACCCAAAAGGGTGTAGGGCCAAAAATGGAAAACTGATTAGAAAATGCAGAAGACACGAAAAACTTACTGCTCAAAGAAAACTACCACACCAACTTATCAGTAGGGGAAGAAGTCAGAATATGAACAAAAGATAAATCCTTAAAAAGAACTTCCAACCTTGGATTAATTTCATAAATCCTTTTCCATGAATTGTCAGTAATATAATCAACCACAAACCTTCCAAAAGAATGAATACAAAGATCTCTAATAGGGAAGTTCCCAAGTCTCATTTTTAAGGGGACCATTACCAATCCACTAGTCCTCCCAAAAGAGAATCCTCCTACCATACCAATTACCACCGCAAACCCTTAGAAATCATACTTCTAAACTTAATCATGAAATTCCAAAGGGCATACCTAGAGGGGGGAGAAAATCCACTAGCAAGGAGATCCCTGATACAATCAACACCATGAAGATATTTTCTAGAAAAAATGTGAACCCAATCATAATTCCCAGAAAAAAGAATCCACAATTGCTTGGCAAGTAAGGCGAGATTAAATTCCTTTATTTTATGAATACCCTTGAACCTCCAATTTTCTTAGCCCTGCAGACATTATTCCAAGAGACCAGATGCATTCTTTTTTTCTCTTCAACCGCAGACCAAATATTGTTTTTGAATACTCTCAATATTATTAATAAAATTCTTGGGAATTTGAAAAAGGCTCAAAGCATAAATAGGGAGATTTTATAAGGTGGAATTTATCAATTGCACTTTGCTTGCTTGACTAAGCAAGGCTCCCTTCCACCCTGCCAGTTTAGAATTAAATTTATCAATCAACCCATGCCAAAAGGAATCTGGAATAACATTAGAGCACAAAGGGGGGCCCAAGTAGGAAGACGATAATTCACCAATTTCACACTGCAAAATCCTTGCAATTTTATGTTGTCTCAACTCAGGGGTGTTGAGAAAAAAAAGTACCCTTTGGGAGGCTAATTTTTTGCCCTGAGGTAGATTCATACTTCTACAAAATATAATTAATAGATTTAGCCTCTTTAATAGAAGCCTCACTAAGGATAATAGTATCATCCACAAACTATTGATGGGAACAAATTTGATTGCTAGAGGAAGGAGAAAGACCCATTAGCAAGCCATCATTGACTGACTTCTGGATAAATCTACCAAGGGAATCCACCGTGATGATAAAAAGAAAGGGAGAGAAAGGATCTCCCTGCCTCAAACCTCTCAAATAACTAAAGAAAGGAGAAGAGGAACCATTAATTAATACAAAAAATAGGAGTAGAAATCAACTACCTAACCAACTGCAAGAACTTCTCCCCAAACCAAAAAGATTTCAAAATCTTAAGGAGAAAACCCTAATCAACTTTATCATAAGATTTAAGGAGATCAAGCTTTAGAAGAAAACCTTCCTGCCTATTAACTGTCAAAGAGTGGATGTTCTCATGCCTAGTGAGAATAGAATCAAGGATTTTCCTACCAAGCACAAAATCATTTTGTTGTACAAAGATAATTTAGAGAAGAAACTTCTACAACCTCACAGTCAACACTTTAGAAAATATCTTATAAATAGAGTTGCAAAGGCTTATAGGGTGAAACTCACCAAAGGAAGAAGCCCCAACTTCTTTAGGACAAGAACAATAAAAGAGGAATTTAACTCCCTTAGAAGATTAATGCTCTCAAAGAACTCTTCAGTGGCATCAAAAACATCCTTTGAAACAATACCCCAAAAAAATTGAAAGAAGAACAAGGGAAAGCCATCAGGACAAGGCATCTTATTACCTTCAAAGGAGAAGACCGCCCTTTTAATCTCATCAACCAAGGGGATGAAAACCAGTTGCCTATTAAGATCCTCAGAAATAATATGAGGAATATCATTCAAAAGATCTTGTTGGAAACCAAGATCCAACACATGATAATTTGTAAGAAAATCCAAGAAAAAAGAAGTCATTGCTTGCTTTATATCCTCATCATTCTCTAGCACTTGATCATTAAACTAGGTAGAATTAATATAGTTAGAGGCCTAATGTTTTAAAGTAGAAATATGGAAGAACCTAATATTTTTGTCCCCACTCTTCAGCTAAACTGCCTGCGACCTTTGTTTCTAGAATTCATACTCCTTGGTAACAATATCATGCAACCAAGAAAGAAGAATATTCTCATGTTGAATAAGATTGGGATCATAACTGGACATTTGTATAGACTATTTAATAATTTAAAACTCATCCTTAATAATAGCTTTATCATCAAAAATCTACCCAAAAGAAGCTATATTCCACTTACTAACATTCATTTTAACATGTGCAAGCTTTTTTGCCACCCTAAACATAGCAGTACCATCAACTCTAAAGTTCCACCAATACTAAATTTTATCCTTGAGATTAGGATGGCATGTCCACATTTTCTCAAATCCAAACATAAAATTTTTTCTTCTACCCAATACATTCATCAACAAGGATAGCGAGAAGTGATTGGAACCCAACCTAGTAAGAGTAGTAAGAGAGTATGAATAGGAGAGAAACCAATTTGAAGATAGAAGAGCCTAATGAAGCTTAACCTAAATAAGAGCCTCACCAAAAATTCTATTAGACCCAATAAAGGAGGCCCCTTGAAGATCCAGATCCATCAGGGTAATGCCCATTAATAAGATTCATAAGATTAAACCTACTATCATCTATAATTTGGGACCTCCCCTTCTCAAAATAATTTAGAGGGGTGTTGAAATCCCCCATAACCAACTAGTTATGAAAAGGAAACTAATTTTTAAAAGTGCTCAAACTCTCCCAAAAAAATTCTTCACACCCTTGTTGTTAGGAGTATAAATATTAGAAAGAGTCCAAGAAAAATTATCTTGAACATTCTTAAAAGAGGTAGCCACATGATTAAGATTTTCAAAAATAGTCATACCTTGCACCACCTTGGGATTCCAAAAAGTAGCAACACCATGAGAGGCACCCACCGCATCAGAACAATGAAGACCATAATCTTTAAAGAGCCTATTCTTAATTTTAATCAGCTTTTCAGCCCCCATTTTAGTTTCTTAAATTAGAATTTAATATCAGGTATATGATCCCTTGCTAGATTAGAAAGGATATCATGTTTGTGAGGGTTATTTAACACTCTCAAATTCCAAGAAATGATCTTCATGAGAAATTTTGAGGGGTGCTCTTCAAGCACATCTCAGGTAAAGTTCTATGAGTACCATAAGCTATATTCATTCTACTTTCCTTATCCTACGTAACCTAGGAGGGAGGTCTACCCTTACCTCTAGGATCTGAACCAAAATCAGATCTCTATCTATTTCTAGTAGAAACTCTCAGAGGGGGGAGGTATTCCTTCTATTTCTAATTTTGATTGGAGTATACGGAGGTTCAACCAGATCATAGAATTCAACCTAAGAGCTTTTACTACTCAAGCCTTGACAGTTAGATCCTTTCACAAAAGGGGCAATAACTTTATCAACAAAGGGAGACCTAACAACATTATTCTCAAGGACCACTAAAGGAGAGGCAACAATAGAAAGAACATATACCTTGCACTTCTTAGAGGAGTTAGGATCCCCTTTCAACTCCTCACAACCATGTGTCAAAGCAGCACCAACAAAACTATTACCCACCTTCTTATCTTCCTCTTTATCAAAGTGAAACAATAAGGACAAAGACACCACATTAATGGGCTCAATTTGAGCTTGAAAGATCTACCTAGGAGAGACAACTTTTGAAGCCTCTCCCTTACACTTCCTTGAAGAATCAAGGTCCAAACTAATCTACTCCTTAGAAGACAACAAAGCAGCAATATTAGTGTTACTATCCACTAACGCTTTCTCCTTACTATCAAAGAGAACCTATAAAGATGCCCCTTTAATAGAATAATCTTCAGACACACCCACAATAGCAACCTCATTGGGAGCCAATACTCGCTATTTCTCCCTCCATTCCTTCAGGAGGGTTTTTGAACCTTAGATGACCCTTTTTTTCCCAATGCCCAGCTTTCTTGCAAACAAAGCAAGCAAAGGGAATGGACTCAAATTTCACCGCTTAGCCCCACACACCAAGTTTAGAGTTAATCTTTACCAAATAAGGAAGTTTGGTAGACCACCCAACATTCACACAAAAGCAAGCATACACCAAGCACTTTCTAGAGGCAGTCATTTGAATAATGGATAACAAACTTCCAAAGGTACAAGTAATTCCTTTAAAAACTTCCTCATCCTAAAATTCTAATGAGAGCCCTGATAGCCTCACCCAAATTAGGGCCGATGAGGAGTAGGAGTTGGGATTAAACCTAGGTTCCCATATTTTTAGCACAAAATATGACTTACCGATAAACCAAGGACCGACAATAAGAGTAGCAAGAAGATCAACCTCACAGTTAAAAGAGAAGGAGAAAAACCCCTTCTCCATAGCAGCAACATCCACTTGGCCCTTAGGACGCCAACAATTTAGAGAGAAATTATGAACCAATTCAATATGCAGACGAGGATCGAGTGACTTACCCAAAAGTGTCATATCCATATTTGAAACACCCTTCTCAATAATACAATCAAGAACTGAGATAGAGAACTCACCAAAAGACACATTAGAGTGAAATCCCACTAGAGGCGAAGAAATTTTACCTTTGTGTTTGGCTCCAAAAAAGGTAGACCACTCGAGACCATCAATAAAGGACTGACTGCACCCTATCTTTCAACAACAAGAATCTCAGGCACAAATCATGATGACTTTAGACTCGCACTCGTAGCACTAGTAGTTTGATCGTACCCAAGCTTTTCAAATTTAGGAATCTCTAGTACAGTACTTGAAGAAAATATACGAGAAAGAAGAGGTGCCTTAAGGGCCCCCTTCTCACCCGGACACACATTCTCCAACAACGGGGACCCACACAAATTACCATAATCAAAATAACCAACTAACATCACCACACCATTAGCCAATTGACCACCATTAACACCAACCACAACACTAGGGATTCCTACCTTAACCAAATTTGAAAAAATTGCTCCACTTGAAGAGAGCTCCATTTCCCCCCTTAAAATTTTAATGTGTAAGTAATTAATGTTGTAAATACATGTGAAATCATTGACATTCATTGAATTAAATGCATATAGTTATATGGAAAATAAATAAATTTAGAGTTTAAAAAAATTAAATCATGAAAACCCATAAAAAATAAAGCATAAAATGGTAGATTGTATTCATATTTGAGTTTCCATGGGTCTCCAATGTTTCCAACCTTTTACAATGAGTTGAGGATGTAAATACATAGGCACATTTGGATGGGGAAACCAATAACCATTCCCTCCAAAATATAAATGACAAATTAGTTTACGATGCGAAGGGTCACTTTGACTTGTCATTTCACACTTATTCCTTCATTACATATCATTGAGAATTTTATGTGTAGATGCACACCATAAGACTTGTGCACACTTTCAAATTTTTTTCATTCTTTGAAAGTTGCCTTAGTTGATCAAAACCTTTGTCATGTATCCATACATTCAAATTAAAGCAACATGGTCATGATTCCTCCTTTTCTTTTGCAATTTGTATTCCTTTTTTATATACATATCACACATTTAATAACAACAAAGCATCAAATTCATTTAAAATAATAATGCCAAATATTTATAAACAATCAATTTTAATTCTTTAAAATTTATTTGCATAATATAAAGGCAATTTACCATGATTGAATTTTCATAAATCATATACACAATTCCTAATGCAAATTAGACTAAATAGTTTGCATATGTAAGATTGAACAAAAAAGTATTTTATTGATTTTGTGCAAATCAAAGTAAGGGCGTGAATTGTAATTTGTACATTGGGCTTGGAATCCAATTGTAATTTGTAAAAAATATTAAATTGTAAAAATCTTTTGGGCTTCCAAATTGTAACCAAACTTCAAACTTTGGTTGTAGTTTACAAAAAAAAAATTTATAAAAATGGTTATATTGTAACAAACTTCAAACTTTGATTATAGTTTACAAAAAATTTACAAATTATCAAATGTTTGGACTTACAGTTTGCAATTGCACTTCATATTGTAGTTGTAATTTATAAAAAAATTACAAATTGTAAAAACATTTTGACTTTCAAATTTCAACCAAAATTTGGATTCCATTTATAATTTACAAAAAATATTTAGGCTTTTAGATCCAGACCAAGGTTTCAAATGATAACACAAAATTCCCAAAGAATCATAAATAAAAATACACAAAAAATATCACATGTGAGGTAGAGTTGCAAACTAGAGTTTTGGTTCAATTTCTAACTTACAAATAGAGTTTGGGTCTAATTTGCAACTTACAAACTGAATTTCAAGTTTGATTTGTAACTTGCAATAGATACAAAACCCATCAAAATTTCAAATTTCCAATTAATACTTCAAAATTTCTCCCTTTTCATATTATTACCCGCCCAAATTATAATTACATATAGAAAATTAAATTTATTTGAAAATTAAAGCATAATGAAGAGAAAAATTATAAAAAAATAAATAGTGTCCCCAATTTTGACTATAAGATAGGGGCATGTTGTGAAAGATTACAATAGGTGGATGTTATGTTTGTTACCATTGTAATTGTGATAGTTATTTGTCTTTGGGGTGGAACATCTATGACCTATCTATTGTGGTGTTTTTGGTACTTTTTAGGACCTTCGATAGAGAGGTATTGTTCTTGTTGTTTTTTCTATTATTATACTTCAAATTTTGGTTATTGCCTTGGTTTTAAGTATCCAACCTTCCTTTGGTTCCATATGTTCTCCTTGTTTTTTCAATTACAACTTGATCAATTTGTATGACACTTTTTAAGGCCTCTTTGTAATATTTGCAGGGAAAATTTTGGGCCTATTCTCATCCATCCCTATTCATGGCATGTAAAAAGATGTCATATAACTCTTGATGGTCCATATGAAGTGTGCTTTTCAATGAATAGATAAATTTGTTTTGTGGTTCCTATATTTTCTTCTCTAATAGGAGGAAGATATTGTAATCATTCCAAAATATTGAAAGAGAGGGGTGTGTTAAAGTGGGGGAAGGAATTCTATCATATACAATTATAGGTAACCCTAATATTAACTATAATGGGGTGTGGGGGTTATAATTAAATAGGATTGAATGTATTCCATTATTTATTTTGGTAGGTGGAAAGTAGGTCATAAAATGGGTGGGGGTAAGTGAGCTAATAGAAAACCTATATCCATTGAGCTATGAAATGATTTACCAATTCATTGTGGTCTTGTTTAACACTTATAAATACTTAACAATTTAATCATGTTAAAGGTTGCAATGAGATCATGAATGATTTTGAGAATGAATATATCAAACCATCAAGTAATTGATAATGCTAGTCTAGGGTAAACACCTCCAATGTCTTTGGAAAGATACATGTGATCAATTTGTCTCATTATAGAAATTCTTAGAGTGGCATAAGCCTTAAGGTACATTTGGATCCCCTTGAACTTGGTAATATCAAGTAGAGGACAAGGTAATATAATATTTATAATAACATGGTCTAGGGTGAAAGGAAATATGCATCCAAAATATGCATTCACCCAAGATAATTTCCACATAACCCAAATAGATAAATCTATGCAAACAAGTATTCAAAATCCATATGCAAAAGAATAAATAACATACCATCAAAGATGACACAAGATATACCCTAGGAAAACCCTCAAGAGGGAAAAACCCAGCCTCCAAAAGAATCCATCACTCATGTATTATTCAATAGTAAACATTACAATACATCCTCAGAGTCCTCCATGAATACTTTTCAAACTTCAAGCCCTCTACAAGAACTCCATGTGAACAATCATGTAGCCACACATCTCATGTCATGCTTCAACCCTTGAAAAATAGCCAACTAGCCAACCTTAGACAACTACCCATGTGTTTTCTTTTATAGAAACAAGCTCACACAAAACCACTAAGTGGTATTACCTAAAACCATGTGTTTAATACCATTATCTTACAAAACAATTAACCCCACATTTAATTTTGGTAGTAATTTTTTCCAACATTAAATATTTTCCAATGTGAAACCAACATTAAATATTTAATCCAATGTTACATACAAAACATAAAGTTCCCCCAAGAATTCCAACTCATGTGATCCACACATCCATTTATCCCCTAGGTGCACCACATAATAATAAACATTACATTATAACATTATACAAGGTGGAAAACAAACCTTTTCCTAACATTCTCCCACTTTTATACATTACATAAGGGGTAAATAAGTAAACTCAAACATGAAGAAGGGACAACCCATATACCACATATACCATCAAGGAATCAAAGTGCTCCATGTGCTCCATCAAGATACCTACATTAATAATCAAGGCGACCACCATCTCAAGCATGAATTCTCTCATCCTCCATCATACCAATGCACAAAGATAAGAAACAATCCAAAGAGATGCCATACTATCTATTGAAAAAAACCATAAGTCTTGCCTCCAACTGATATATCAATACACAAACACTCAATCCAAAGGCAAAAAGTATGTATCAGTAGCTATCAAGATATAATCACCATAGCTCAAAATAGAACCCACAAAAAATTCTAACACGTCCAGTTATCCATACCTCAAATATATAAAAATCATAACAAGTGAACCACATACCATCTACATATACAACCCATAACATGCAATCACAAGATCCAAGTGCCAAACCTAACATATAATGAACATAAGAATCTAGGAACTCCCACTACATAGGTAAGGTCAAATCAAAAAATTATCGAGGTATCCAAGATCCACCAATAGCATCACATAAAAGGTGTAGCCAATATCATATGGTACCAAGGAACATACACAAAGATATGAAAATCTTGCAAACCAATATGCTACAATACAACTATCACCACATGTCTCCATAGCTCTCCCAAGTTCTCCACACTCAACAAAGGAAGAGATAAAGGAACATCCATGTCATCACCAAAGACCAATGAACAACACATGACCACAAACATAGTTATCACCATAGCTCCACACAAGATCTCAAATCCAATATTGTGTGAATACGAAGATCCAGGAAGAAGAACAAGACCAAAGAGAGAACACGCAAATCAAAACTTGTAGCATGTCCTTCTACACACACCTCTAAATGTTAAGTTGTGATAAGTATTATCTCCTCCATAAAACCCCAAAGAGAATAGCATTATCCATATCTAACCATAACCAAGATATATGTATCTCAAACCAAAGGAAAATCAAACCAAATCCATTCCCAAACCAAGGGAATAAGCCCAATAAAATCTCCTAAATTCAACATCAATGAATAATCTCACAATGCATAAGGAGATAAACATGCCAATATCCCTCAAATGAACCCTCTAGAACTATAAAACCATAGCTCAAGATTCATATGCATGAGAAGAAAAAGCATAGAACATAATGTATCTAAAAATAACAATGGTCAATACCTATTATATGATAAACCTTTGAGTATACCAAGAGTGGGGAATGAGAATTCTCCTCCAATATATCCAAGTCATCAAGACATCCAAGAACAATATCCTCATAGTTCCATGGTGAACTCACGTCCAACAAAGGTGTAGGATCCTCGAACTTCCAACCGAAACCTCATCAATGAGTAACCATCTCAAAAGTGTCTCTAATAACAAGAGATCTCCTAGCCTCACCTATGTCTCCAAGTATCCATGAGCACCTACAACTAATCAAGCTATGCCAAAATCCAAATGCAACAAAGTGTCATCATTAAGCTCTCAAGAAAATTATCAATGTACTCAATACCAAGAGAACCAACCAAGATCAATGTCAAAGCTCTAAATGCATGTCTATAAAATTAGGAATTCAATCATGGCATCATGATCTCACATCTTCACAAAAGAATATCATATGCTTCAATGAACATATCATGTACATGCATCATGCCAAAACTCTAATGCAAAATCAAGTATATCATGATATAATAACAAAACCATCCTATTAGAACAAGGATCACATGTCAGAATAAAAACCATGACACCTCAACCAAAGACTAAAGAGTCCTTCATGGATAACCAAGATGTCAACATATCCATATCACATGAAGATAACCATCTTCAATCAAGAAGATCATCCGCCATCAAATAGTGAATCCACATCCTCGCCACAAGCTCCCACTAAACTACGATATCAAGTTCTCCATGGAATCATGATAACCATCCTCTAAATGAAGATCATTTGTGGCCCCAACATTATCAAAGAAATCAGCATTGAGCTCCCAAAGGTAAGAGTACAAACCACGATCTCCAAATCCAAGAAGATACAAAACCACCAAACCATCACTATCACTAGCTCCTACTAAATTGTGTAATCAATCTATCCATGACATCATGATAAAAATCTCCTCAATTAATATCAACCAAAGGCCCTCACACAATCAAATAACTCAAATACAACATGAGCTCCCAAAAAGTAAATTAAAACCATGATCCTCAAACCAAGAAGATACATCACCACAAACCAAATAGGAATCAATCAAACACCACCAACAATGCACCTTCATAAACAATCATGTCATGAAAATTCCATAAAACAAAAGGAAAATCTATGAAACCATGATCACCACCAAATATACCAGCAACAAACTCCAGTTGTGTCATACATGTCTGCATCACATAGTCAACTACATAGGTCTCACATCATGACTGCACCTAGTAATACCATCTCTCCATCTCAACATGATAAGCAAACCAACAAAATAAGTGACTAAACCAAGCCATGAATTTGAATCTATAACAACACTGAAGCATCTATGGGCATAGACAACCCACATGCAAGTCATAAATTCAACCTATATGCATAGACAACCTATAACACTACACAACTCATAGATCCAACAATGTAGCATACAAATCCAATAATATACTAATAACCATGTCAAATGAGAATAATAAGTGATATACATGTGAGTATACTCAAACACAAAATCACCAAGATATGAATAGCCATAAGCTCAAAAAATTACCATAGTCAACAAGAACCCATAAACATCTCAAGTGGAAATAATAACAAATAAATCATGTCAAAACATCTCCAAACCTGATCCATTGTGTAGTGCTTTGAACAAGCTTTTTGTCGACTATAAGAAGTCTAAAATGCAACTATGTGTGTACAAGATATGACCTCTCTAAGCTTAAAAAGAGCATATGACTTCCAGTAAGCATTTCTTTTTCAAAATAGAAAATTCTAGAAAAACCTTTAATACCACAACATAGTGCTTGGAACCACCTTTCAAACAAGTATAATAATTTGAAAAATTGACACCCTATGCGAAAGTTATACCCCTAGAAAAAATTGCACAATTCTAGTATATAAGGGGAAAGCAGGGATGACCTCTGGGTTGAGCCATCAGTGGCTCGTTGGTGGCACTCAGGCTGTTGTAGACAATATAGTTTAATTTTTAATTTAAAAATAATTTGGGCAGATATATTAAATTTTGGTGGATATTTGAATTTTTATTATGGCGGCTTTATTCCCCCCCTCATGAGGGCCTATGGGTGGGAACCCATGGGATTGGGGGGTCCATTGCATTGGCAATGAGACCCATTTCCCATGGGCCGATTGGTATTGCAATACCTATCTATATTGTTTGTTGGAAGAATGAGGATATGTCATCGATGCATTTGTTGGCAACATGAGTGTGTGGGATGAGCACAAGGTACATACAATTATGCATTGTAGTGTTTTCATTGATTTCAAAATTGTATCTTTCTTTGGATTTCATGGTTTAGATCATTTTGGTTGGCTCTAACATGTTTTATGATGTTTGTATAAGGAAATTTTGCAAGAAGGTTTGATCCAGTGAAGACAATTGTGATGAAAAGTGACTAAGTGTTAGTACAAGCCATTATGTGTACAGGGGATCTGGTAACTCGGTCTACATTGGTTTGGTGTTGAAGATTTTTCTTTGTGATTCTATTATATTTTGTTGGCTAGTAGAAGCATCTAATTCAAGAGTTTTAGCTTGTTTTGGCTTTTGGTGTGAAAGTTATGAGTAAGTAAAGTTTGGCTTGATAGTTACAAGTGTTTTCTAGTTTTGTGCATATGAATTGGACAATTTTCACTTCTTTGTGGGTTGGATTTTGACTTTGTGGATTTGAGGAGATGTTGACAGATGTCAATAGAGTGTACATTCCAATTGGCATGATGTTTTGAGGTACACATGTCTGAATATGTGTATATAGTTGGAGAATTTTTGTATTAGGTCTTCTGTGGTGCCGACCTAATAGGTTTGAAGGTATGTGAAGCTTAAATAAGTATTGTGTATTTATGTGGGATCTATAATAGGTCCATTCCAACCTATTTAAAAGTGTTTTGAGATTTGAATCTTAGCATGAAGTGTGTGTGGATAGATCTTGAGCCAACAAGTTATATTTTGTATAATTTGAATGTCGTCTTAATTGATGTTATGAGTGAAGTGGTTATATAAGTCAGATATTTTTTTATATTTTGTGAATGATGACATATGAGATGAATCAATGAATGAAAATTGTGTGATCTTAGTGCAAATACAGAGCAAAGAAGAGTATTAAGTCAAATCAATATAAAGAGTTTTAAGTTTGTATTCTAAACTTCAATGGAACTATATTCCAACATATTGTAGATGCATTTTGTAACAATTCAAATTGGTTGTGTGCCACAATATCTTCTATCTCCTTTCTTTTCTCAATGGCAGTGAGTCCACTTAGGCAATGAGTCCACCTACAATGAGCACTTATGTAATATACTATAACCAGTTATAATACATTATGAGCTAATCCTCACTGTGGTTTTTACTATTTTGGGTTTTCCACATAAAAATTGTGGTGTTCATGTGTTATGTGATGTTTTTGGATTTTTTCATGCTTTCTTTCATTACTGTAATTGAATATGATATAAGCATTGGATGTGTAAATGTTTAAGTGGTTTAAAAGAATGTTGATTCAACCCCCCTCTCAGTATTTCAAGTGTTCAACAATTGGTATCAGAGATTGGTTCCTTGGAAGGAGCTTAACTGCTTGGGGAAGATCTTGGAGGTTGAACACATGGTTGTTAGAATATTACCTACTCCTCTGGAAGAGATTCCTATCGTTGGATCTATAGAAGAAGATTGAATATTTGATATGAATGGAAAACTCAAAGTTTCTCTCGAAGATATTGAAAGAATCGAAGGTGAAAACAAAAATCTAAAGGAAATGTCAAAGAAACAAATGAATGCATCAAAAAATTAAGGGAGAAAATCAAGAAATTTAGAGAAAGGCATAAGGAGGTCAGTGAGTAGTTGAAGCAAGCAAATGAAACAATTACATGTCTGAAGGTGCAAGTTGAAGAAAGAAAGAGAGTTGAAGAATGCTTAAATACAATGGTGAAAAGAAAATTTGAAGAATACATAAGGCTTGAACAAGAAGTTGTGAATTTGAGATCAGATCTAGAGAAAGCAAGGAGTCATGACGACAAATTCAAGATGAGTTCTACAAAGCTTGATGAAACGATTGCAAATCAAAAAGGCTCTAAAGATAAAGAAGGTTTAGGATTTGAAAAGGGTGAAAGTTCAAAATCATATCAAACATCAAATGCTGAAAAGAAGACCGAATACAAGAAGAATAATGGAAAGCAAATCTAGAATCAAAGGAATGTAGCTAGAAGACCATTGGTCAAACAACCAAATCCACAAAGGTACCCATATTTTAAAGTTTTTTTTATTCTTGCAATAGATTTGGACATAAGGCTATGGAATGTAAAAGCATAATGAATCAAAATGTTTCACCTTTTTCTAGTCAATGTTTTACATGTAAGAAATTTGGTCATAGAGCTAGTGAGTGCAGAAGTCAAATGATGAATGGCTATAACAATGGTAGAATGGTTCAACCTTTCAATGGCTACTGTTATACATGTTATGGATTAGGCATAAAGCTAATCAATATAGATCTAGGATGAACGAAAATAAGATTGGTCAAAAGAGTGCCATATGCTACAATTTCAATAGGCCTGAACACATTTCTAAGTTTTACAAAAGCACAAATATGAAGGATAATCCAGTAAAGAAGAATGAACCAATACAAAAGATTGATTTGGTAGAAACAAAGAAGGAGATGCATAAGATTTAGAGAAAGAAGGAAGAGACTAAGGTTAAGGATGAATCTGTATCTGCATCTGGTGTAGATGTTTCCTCTGAAAACTAAGTTCAAAGCTTTGGCTTAGGGGGATCTTTAATAAAAAATTGTTATCCCCTACCAAATAAAATGGTGTTGATGATTCAACATGAGGATATGTGATGTAGGTCAACATGCTTGATCTTTTGGAGAAACTTTTGGTAGAAAATATTAAAATAAAAAATATTGTGGAGCATTTGAAGGTAACTGTGCACACAATGAAGGGTTTTCCATCTTTATTGTTTGAAGCATTCAATGCAAAATTAGGTGATTTTCAAGGGTTATAAAGTGATTTTACTTAGCCAAATTCATTCACAAAAATAATTGAGAAGGATCAAAGCGGTGAAGAAAATATTTGGAGTGATCAAGGTGATTTGTGATCTGGTGTGTTCAAATCCTAATCAGAAAAGTGAAGGAAAAGGTATTTACAATCTTTGTTTTCCCTAGTTTCATAGAGAACTTTGTTGAAATCAATTTGAATTCATTTTGAAATGGCTACACTGAGGGTTATTGAAGTTATTGATAGGCCATGGCCCAAGTTTAATAAACATCATGTTAAATCAACGAAGGTCGATCCGATAGGAGCATTTTCGCATGTTCCTTATGGTGTTTTACACAAAAAATATATAAGGATTTATATTCATAGCAAGTTAGAGGAGCATAATCATTCTAAGATAGGAGAGGTGTGGGTAAATTAATTTACTTGAGATAACTTTACCCTAAAACTAGAATACCAAAACCTAGTTGTGAAGAAACTTGATGTGTGGGAAGGGTTTCCAAAAAAATTCTTTGATGATAAATGGGTTAGAATTGCATTGAGAAAAATTCATGATAGGTTTGTTTGGAATTACATGTGTAGGTTAATCACAAAGGATGTGATTAGAGAAGTTATAGGTTTGTGTTTCACCGGACCTATCTCGGTCCTCAAATTAGTGAAAATTGAAGTGGTCATACACTTAATCGGTGCTACATATGACAAGAGGGACTTGAAAGTGAATAGAATAAGAAATATACCTATGAAGTATGCAACTATGATGATAGGTTACAAGCTTTACTTTACAAAAAAAGAAAACTCTATATTTGCCACTATAATCAATGTTGCCTATCAAATGGTGGAAAAGGGAGTTGGGTATGATCTTTGTGAGTTGTTGAGACAAAAAATAATGGAAAAATTAGAGAAGACCAAGGAAAAGAATAATCCATTTAATTATGGTACCCTAATTGTTTTTCTACTTTTTTACTTTTTGAGAGAACTTCTTGGTACTAAAAGTGTGACATGGTTGAAAGGAAGACCCGTTGCACATCAAATTAGAGATTTTCTGAGAGGTCTTGGTGATGTTGAGGCACAAAATGAAGCTCTTGAAGCTTTCTTTGTAGTGTTTCAGAAGAGGATACATGAAAGAGAAAGAATCCCTAAGAAAATGCTGGAAAAATATAAGGATGAAATCATATTCATGGTATCAAAAAATGAATGCATCATTCAAGTAGATGAGCCAAGGACAATGTGGATCCCAACAATGGGATATGAGATTAATGAACAAGAGATTATTTCCTCAGCTGATTTCATGCTTAGCAAGCCTAAGGATACCATAGAAGGAAGATAAGGCACCTATGAGGAAAAATCAATGGAGGTGCATATGGAGCAGAAGAAACAGATAATAAAGAAGGTTGAAAAGATGGTTGAAAATTTTGTGGAGGACATGGGCTTCACAAAGGAGAAATTGGAGCAAGAAAGAGCAAGGGTTGGAGCTCTGGGAAGTTCATCAGGCACTAGAAGATATGGTAGAATAACTACCACTTCTATTCAGAAGTCCTCTAGGATTAAGCCCCATATAATAGAAAAGAGAAAATCAACTAAAAGTTCTTTGGTGAAGGAGAAGTCCCCTTCGGTTGTGTAGAGTACAAAGCCTGAGAAGAAGAGGGTTGGTTTAGTAGCACCACCTTCAACCCCTACAAAGAAGAGAAAAAAATAGAAAGCAATAAGAGAAAAGGTCACAAGTGTAAATTTTGAAGAGGATGAAGAAGAAGAGGAGGAAGGACCATAGTTGGTCCGAAAAAGGAAAGGTGAAGCAAGTGTTAAGAGAAATAAATTAGATGTCATTGATACAGACATTGAAGAAGAAATTGAGAAGGAAAAGAAATATTTTGTAGTTCACATGCGAGAGAAGAAGAAAGAAGCCACCAAGAAGGTGTCATCAGAAAAGAAGAAAGAAGAAACAAGTCATAAGAAGGTGTCACCTGTAAAAGAACAAAAGAAGAAAGATTCGGTAAGAACACACACTTCCACGAAGAACTTAGAATCACTTTTCAATTGTATAGTACAAAATGAGATGTTAGCAGAAATTGAAGCCTTGTATAAAGAAGTAGATGAGGTGGAAAAGGCCACTATTGTAGAAGCTATCATTAAGTTTTTTTTTTCTTGAGGATGACATAAAAAACATAAAGAAATAAATAACTGCAGATTTATGGAATATTTTGTTAGAAAGAAGGCAAGAAGCTATAAATGAAGAGGCAAAGTTAAGAGACTATGTACTGGAAAAGATAATTTCTCCTCTCTCGAGGAAAACAAAGCCACTTTGGCTACAATATTCAATAAGGAATTCAAGACTAAGCAGAGGGTGACAACCCTTATGGGCAAAGACCAAAATGATCTTGAGAGACTTGGAAAGGAGAGTGTTCAAAAGGAAGAAGAGATAACATAGAATTTGGGAATGACCCCGGAGAGAAAACATGAAGTGAATGTGGAGACACCTGCTCCAAAAGAAAATATTGAAGGTGATGTGTAGATGGATGATTCTCAACATGAGCATGGGGCAAACGGAGAATATACATAGGATAATACACCTTTGAAAGTGGAAGAAATGATAGAGAAGAATTTTGAGAAAGTAGTGATCAAATAAGAAATTGTAAAGGAGGATACTCCTCCTCCGATATCTAAAGAAAATGTTGAAAATATACAAGGAAAATTGAAGATAATTACTCCTCTGGATAACACAGACCAATTTTTTGGAGAAGATAATGCAACTAAGGATGGTAAAAAGGAGAATGGTGATGCAAAGAAGAAGGATGACCAAAAAAATAAGAAGGAAGATGAGGAAAAGAATGAAGATGCATCTGGAGATGAAAAAATTGAAGCAAAGACACAAGTGAGCTCTGATAAGATGGAAAGGGAGTTGAAGGGAAAGACTATGGAGAATATAAAGGCTTCTGGTGATAACTTTGGCTCCTCCAATGATTCTTTGATGAACTTACTAAGCATGTGGCTTAGTTTCCAGCCTGTTGTATCATCCCAACTACTACAATTACCTATGCAAGAGGGAAATGTGGACCTTGATAAGATTTCTCCCCTCCACAAGCTTCAGTTGGGAGATTTATTCCATGCATATGCCTGAAAGGAGAAAATAGAGACTCACCAAAAGAGTGGAGAATTAATTGAGGAGGCAGTAAAGAAACTATAGGAGGTCATACCCTAGACCACAATTGATATTTCATTGTCAGGTATGGAGAACATTAAATTTTTTATTGATTCATTTAAATAATATGCATCCAGATTGGAAGGGAAATTGAAAAAGGAATTGGAAGGAGAAATAGACAAAGGATGAGTGAGAAGAGGCTATTGGAAATCATAGAAAAGTGTGCACATGCACACAAAAAATTCCAATATAGTCTTAAGGGTGCATAGGCTTGCATGGCTAAGGCCAAAGCCCTATTTCAATTTTATATGAAGTGACCTCGAGCCACAAAAATGATCAAGATGAAATGGACTCAATTGAGTCACAAAAAAATAAAGCTTCTAGTGCATATGATCCTACACAAGACCTATATGGAAGCAAAAGACCAATGATTGAGGACTTGCATGAAAAGTATTTCCAACTACAAGGACAAAAGGAAAAGATTATCTTGCAGTTTGGGAACATCAGGAACTTGGTGAGCTCAAAGTTTACATTAGTTACTAGTGCGCTTTTGAGTGCTAACAAGGCTACAAAAATCAATCTAATACATAGCACTCCAGAAGGAGAATAAATTCTAATGGAGCTAGAAACACAATGTAGGATGCTTGGGACAACAAAGAAGATTAGGGAAGAAGGTAAATAGGCCCAGAAAACTCATGTGAAAAATATTCAATAGTTTTTTATTAAGGTAAAAGCAGGTTTTGAAGGGACCCCGAAACCCTTTAACAGCAAAGATAGTAAAGATAAAGCATAAAAAATTTCAACATAAAAGATAAGAAGATGCCTACAAAGATAAACACAAAGACCAACACAGAGACAACATAGGAAAAAGCTAGCAGGAGTCCAGTAGAAATCTAGCCGCTAAGCCAGATTGCTCAAGATATCAGCCACTTCCTTTTCCAGTTTGTTCATAATAATTGTTGCTTTCTTCATCTTCTAGATATCCATAGGGGTCTTATCCACCTTCCTTTTCAGGTTGGCTCTGGTTCATTTACTTGGCCCTACACCCTGTTAGAACTGAAAATTTCCATCTAAAACCCTAAGGTTTTCTCACAAATTTCCATAAAAATCCACTAAAATCCTAAGGTTTTATTCTCATTGGAACCTATTACTTTCCTATTTTTTCATATACCAATTCACTCCCATTCAAATTCCCTTTCATTTTCTATATTTTCCATTAAAAAATCATTTTTTCCATTCATATATACCTTGCACCATATACCGCTAACTAGCATTTATTTGAAATCTCATTTACCGCTTTACCATGGCCTCCCATAAAGGGGCCTACGGTATGGTGGTAGCGGTTAGCAGGTAAGCATAAAATGTTTACCGCGCCACCACGTGTAGTTTAAACATAGACTGTGGTAGCACGGTGGACGGTCATTGACCGGTCAAGCAGCCAGATAGGAGGCTTACCGCAGTACCGCAGGGGGTTCAAGTCGTGACCGCGGTGATTGCGGTAACAACGGAGATAACCATGGCGGTATGGTGGTAGTGGCTAAGGGAGAGAACATGAAGTGTTTACTGTGCTACCGTGTGCGGTCAATTCATTGACTGCAGTAGTGCGGTAAACCGTAAGTGGTTAGCAGGCTAACGGCGGTGAGTAGGTAGCAGTTGACAAAGATAGTCAGTAAGTCGAAGGAGGGAAGCAGTTAACGGTTACCGCCATACCACGGGAGAAAAGTCAAAGCCCACGATAGAGAGGTAAGCATGAATGAAGACTTTGCGGCGTTCAATAAAGTGAAATGTGAGGAGTGGTAAAGGCATAAAGTTAAATATTAAAGGCTTCCAAAGTATTAAATTAAAATCAAAGGGGATAACTATTGTATGAAATATTTAATTTTCCGACAAGGCAATTAATTAAATATTTTATTTAATTTTGAAGAATGTAAATGACCATAATTAGAAAAATGAAGGGTCACGACCCTTGAGTTGAAATGTATAAATATTTGTAAAGAGTTAGAGTTAGAAGAGAAATAGAAAGCAGTAGTTAGACTGTAGGAGTTAGAATTTTCCCGAGAAGGGATTGGAATGTAAATAATGACAGACTTTCTTGAAGCAGAATCAATGGGGAAAATATGTTAAACTGGTAAATTTCTTTTGGTGTTCATTTGTTGTGATAAATACAAATCATATTCTTTATTTTTGGTTGTCTCCAACTTGGGATCTTTTAATCATTTAAATCAGCATATCAAGTATATACCTGGTTTATCAAAATGCATTCTCATTTTGTGTGATTTAATTAAACTGGTGTCTGCAAGTCATAATTAAATTCTCTTGATAAATCATAGTGGTTTTGAGTTTTCTTTTGGATAGTTAAAGAAGAACCTGATAGAGAAACATTCCAGCACTGTTTATGAAAATCATAGACTTAGTGAATTTTTATGCCAGCCATAGAATTTTTAGAGTGCCTAACAACTAGAGTTAAACCAATAGGAGGAAACAAATATCATTTTTTACTCTATTTCCCATGTGGATAGAAGGCACTGATCTGCCACAACCTAGAGATACAAATCCATATCAAATAATCTATTTAAAGAACCTTTCATTTGTGCAGTAGGTGTAGGTGTAGTAATTTTATCTGTCCACTTCCCTTTTCCATTGTGGATAGATTGATCAACCAAGAAACCCATCTTAAATCTACAACATACAAATAGGTGCACTCGCCTAGGTTTTGCAGAGCCTGAAGAGCAGAAGGTACAATTGCATCAATTGGCCTTGTTAGTTGGCCAAAAGCATTGTGAGAGCTTGGCAACCTCTCATGGTTCAAACCAACGTTTTTGAGAACCAACAAATTGGCGACTCTGTTGGGGATTACTCAAGAATATTTTTAGCCTTTCCATTTATATAGTCAACAAAGATTTCATATTTTTTTTGGAGATTCCACTGGGGGCAAACCAAAGCAATCCATTTCATTTTCCTACTTTTGAAAAAGTAGGTGGTGACTCTATTTTTGATTTGATATATAATGCATAAATATCATGGAGCAGTAACATTTTGTCAAGATGACAGAAGAACAAAGAAGACACCAAACAAGGAAAGAATTAGAAGAAAAGAAACAACAAGTGTTATACTGGGAACAAAAAAACCTATAATTGAAACAACAAATGTTGCAAGAGGGACTTGAATTTGACAATGAAGGTAATATGTGCTATTCACAATAGAACATCTATACACCATAGCCATTACCTCAAATAAATCATCTTCCATTTCCTAAAACAAGATCAATGATCTACCAAAACCCATATGGCCCTCCAAATTTTGTCTCAATTATTGATAAACCATTTAACTTTAGTAATATTCAAGGCTACCCAAATCCTTACCCCTGGGATGAGACAGAACTATTTGTGCAAACCCCTAAATTTCATGGAGAGTGGAATGAATCAGCTTATGAGCATATAAAACAATTCTGGAATGTCATTGTCAGCTTTCAAGTTTATCCAGAGGATGTCATTATGAAATGTTTTTCAAGATCTATGAGGGATAGTGCAAGGGAATGGTTTATAAGTTTGCCTATGCAAAGTGTATCTTCATGGGAGGATCTGAAATAAATATTCTTGAGCCAGTATGGGGAAAAAGATGATGATCAAGAAGAAGATGATGATGTACATAGTCAAAACCAGGACTTCATTATAGAATTAGAATGTGGAATTTCCCCCTTAGATACATTTTTTGACATAAGGAGATATGAAGGAGAGGATGAAATATCTCTATACAACAGGATGGTAGACATCTGTATGCAATTACCTCCTCATCGTAGGCCTACAAAGCCCATATTTGTTGCACAATTTGTAATTACATGGGATCCTGAATCAATGTATTGGTCAGAGTTATCAAAATTGTATGTCGTGGATGCAGCAACTAAATTTATTGATTCCATGGATAATAAATCTGATAGGGATATCATGGATGGTCAAACAATGCAACAAACAGAGGAAGTATGTGCTACTGGGAGTTTTAGTGACAATTTTTCAGACTTGGAAGATGGTGATGATATGGAAGGTCAATCATGCATCTTGGAGGAGGACTACAAAGATGAAGATGTTCTTGAAGGTACACTTCATAAGGAGTATATTGGTGATAAATCAAGAAAAGATGAACAAATTGCACCTTCATTTTCAGATCAATACCATGATAACACAATTAATGATAAAGAAAAATTCATGGGAGAAGGATTTTATGAGGGCCAAGAGGATGAAGATATAGAAGATATCTCTTGCATATCAGATTTTGATAGTGTGTGTTATGAGGGATCCATTGAATACTCAAATTGTGAGGATGAAGTTATGGATGTTGATCTACAACAGGATGATTGTTGCAGTTCATATGGAGATCAAGAAGTTGGAGAAGTAGCAGGAGATCTGGTGGAAACATGTTCCCTCAGCAGTGAGCGAGTTTTAGATTTGTTAACTCTTGAATACCAAAAGTGTGCACTTAAAGATACGTCCAAAGTTTTGGCTCTAGCCTACATTTGTTTTGATAGTGAAAATAACAATTCATGTGACCCCATATGCATCTCTCAGATTGACAAAGAAATCACTAAAGTTGATCATGGATCCATTTGTGTCTAAGAGGAGGTATGTGATTCAAATATTTTTTGCCTACAAGAAAAAGATATTGGTTTGGATATTATTGATGATGAGAGCCCAACATTTGTTGATTCAAGTATATATGAGGATGACTGTATGAACCAAAAGTGTGTGTCAATGCCAATTGGTGATAGGAAAGAAATGAAAAGTGATTTGATTGTTTCAAAAGATATTAATGAGATAGAATTTCTTGATTGCTATAAGAAATATTCAGATTTTCAGGTCCTAGTACAGCTGCCTGATCATTCAGCAACATATGACAGTGAGCATGCCTATAAATGTTTTGTTGAAAGTGGATACACTTTGTATGCTAAGGGTGATAAATATTTTCCATGTGATAATGAGAATGATGAAATGAAAAGGGGTGAAAGGAATATGAATCAAGCTGAACACAATGATTTCTTGAAGGTTTTCAATGGTAGTACATGTTATAGGGCAGGTGGAATGGATAGTTTCAAAATAAATCTAATGAGCTCTAATCAGAACAAACTTTATGACAGAGGAAAATGCAGGATTTTCTTTTTGGGGTGGCCTAGGGCCATTCCTTGTGGTTTAAGTTTTTGAACCATGGCAGGTACAGAGGATTAGGGATTGCCAATGCATGGACAATTCCTAACAAACCTCTTTAATCATTCACTTCCATGCACAATAATTTTGAGGATCTGAGTTTTCCAGTACATGGACATTCTCAGAAGTCCCCTTGTTGAAAATATATTTTTCCATGTACAATAGTTTAGGATCCTTTTCATTCCCTCCATTCTCCATTTGCTCCATCTTTCATATCATTCATCTGTTCATTCCCTCCATTTGCTATTACCTTCATTAACTTGGTCTGCTCTACCATGGATATTCTAGATTCTTGCAATGATTTGTAAAATCACTCATCCCCAACAAGAGCCACTGTTAGGACCAAAATCTCCATTTTAAAATCCTAAGGGTTTTTTCATTTAAACCTCATATTTACCATTAAAGCCTAAGTGATTTAATCCATTTTTATCCACCATTTTCCTATCTTTTCATAAAAATGGTTTATTTCAATCCCCGTCCATTTCACTATTCATTTTACACCTTACCACTGCCTTAATTTTTCATTTCTATATGTTTACCGCCTTACCGTGGCCTCCTATAAAGGGGCCTATGATATAGTGGTCGCAGTTAATAGGCAGGCATAAAGTGCTCACCATGGTACCACACACAGTCAAACCATAGACTGTGGTGAACAGTTAGCGGTCAAAGGCAAATAGTCGGCGAGCGAGCAAAGACAGTTGGCAGTTAGCGGTTACTGCTATACCGTGCATAGTTATTATGGTCACCGTGGTAGCGCGGTGGACGGTCAATGGTTAGTGACAAAGGTAATAGCTAGCAGCTACCACGGTACCACTGGCAGTCAAGCTAGTGACCACGGTAGTGCGGTAGACACGAGGATAGCCGTCACGGTGAGCGAAAATGGTAACAAAGGATAACTATTAGCAGTTACCACAATACCGTGGGGAGTAGTCGGATAGACCACGGTGATGGCGGTAAGGGGTGTTGGAAGCTGCGACAGTCAATGTGGGGTCAGCTACCACGATACTGCGGCCGGTCAAATGTTTGACTACGGTAAAGTGGTAAGTTTATTAAAAGATTTTAAGGTTGAGTCAAAGGAAAAGTTAAGTGCAACATTATGTAAAAGTATTTAATTTTCCAATAGGCAATTAATTCAATATTTTGTTTCCACCATGGAATGTAAAACGGATGTAACAGAAAATTGAAGGGTTGTGACTCTTTGAATTTTATTGTATAAATCTATTGTAGAAGAATAAGGAGTCAGGGGGTAGAAAGAGAGAAAGCAGTAGTTAGACTGTAGGAGTTAGAATTTTCCCTAGAAGGGACTGGAATGTAAATAATGACAGATTTTCTTGAAGCAGAATCAATGCAGAAAATATTTTAAATTGGTAAAATTCTTTTGGTGTTCAGTTGTTATGATAAATAAAATTCATATTCTTTATTTTTGGTTGTCTCCAACTTGGGATCTTCTAATCATTTAAATCAGCATATCAAGTATATACCTGGTTTATCAAAATGCATTCTCATTTTGTGTGATTTAATTAAACTGGTGTCGACAAGTCAAAATTAAATTCTCTTGATAAATCATAGTGGTTTTGAGTTTTCTTTTGGATAGTTAAAGAAGAACCTGATAGAGAAACATTCCAGCATTGTTTATGCAAGTCATAGACTTAGTGAATTTTTATGCCAGCCATAGAATTTTTAGAGTGCCTAACAACTAGAGTTAAATCAATAGGAGGAAACACATATCATTTTTGACTCCATTGCCCATGTGGATAGAAGGCATTGATATGCCACAACCCAGAGATACAAATCCATATCAAACAATCTATTTAAAAAACCTTTCATTTGTGCAGTAGGAGTAGGAGTAATTGTAGTAATCTCATCTATCCACTTCCCTTTGCCATTGTGGATAGACTGTTTCACCAGGAAATACATCTTAAATCTACAACATACAGATAAGTGCACCTACCTAGGTTTCATAGAGCCTGAAGAGTAGAAGGTACAATTGCATCAATTGGCCTTGTTAGTTGGCCAAAAGCGTTGTGAGAGCTTGGAAACCTCTCGTGGTTCAAA
>CM021106.1:414467940-414646075 GCA_007115665.2 Sequoiadendron giganteum
TTTAATCCAATGTTACATACAAAACATAAAGTTCCCCCAAGAATTCCAACTCATGTGATCCACACATCCATTTATCCCCTAGGTGCACCACATAATAATAAACATTACATTATAACATTATACAAGGTGGAAAACAAACCTTTTCCTAACATTCTCCCACTTTTATACATTACATAAGGGGTAAATAAGTAAACTCAAACATGAAGAAGGGACAACCCATATACCACATATACCATCAAGGAATCAAAGTGCTCCATGTGCTCCATCAAGATACCTACATTAATAATCAAGGCGACCACCATCTCAAGCATGAATTCTCTCATCCTCCATCATACCAATGCACAAAGATAAGAAACAATCCAAAGAGATGCCATACTATCTATTGAAAAAAACCATAAGTCTTGCCTCCAACTGATATATCAATACACAAACACTCAATCCAAAGGCAAAAAGTATGTATCAGTAGCTATCAAGATATAATCACCATAGCTCAAAATAGAACCCACAAAAAATTCTAACACGTCCAGTTATCCATACCTCAAATATATAAAAATCATAACAAGTGAACCACATACCATCTACATATACAACCCATAACATGCAATCACAAGATCCAAGTGCCAAACCTAACATATAATGAACATAAGAATCTAGGAACTCCCACTACATAGGTAAGGTCAAATCAAAAAATTATCGAGGTATCCAAGATCCACCAATAGCATCACATAAAAGGTGTAGCCAATATCATATGGTACCAAGGAACATACACAAAGATATGAAAATCTTGCAAACCAATATGCTACAATACAACTATCACCACATGTCTCCATAGCTCTCCCAAGTTCTCCACACTCAACAAAGGAAGAGATAAAGGAACATCCATGTCATCACCAAAGACCAATGAACAACACATGACCACAAACATAGTTATCACCATAGCTCCACACAAGATCTCAAATCCAATATTGTGTGAATACGAAGATCCAGGAAGAAGAACAAGACCAAAGAGAGAACACGCAAATCAAAACTTGTAGCATGTCCTTCTACACACACCTCTAAATGTTAAGTTGTGATAAGTATTATCTCCTCCATAAAACCCCAAAGAGAATAGCATTATCCATATCTAACCATAACCAAGATATATGTATCTCAAACCAAAGGAAAATCAAACCAAATCCATTCCCAAACCAAGGGAATAAGCCCAATAAAATCTCCTAAATTCAACATCAATGAATAATCTCACAATGCATAAGGAGATAAACATGCCAATATCCCTCAAATGAACCCTCTAGAACTATAAAACCATAGCTCAAGATTCATATGCATGAGAAGAAAAAGCATAGAACATAATGTATCTAAAAATAACAATGGTCAATACCTATTATATGATAAACCTTTGAGTATACCAAGAGTGGGGAATGAGAATTCTCCTCCAATATATCCAAGTCATCAAGACATCCAAGAACAATATCCTCATAGTTCCATGGTGAACTCACGTCCAACAAAGGTGTAGGATCCTCGAACTTCCAACCGAAACCTCATCAATGAGTAACCATCTCAAAAGTGTCTCTAATAACAAGAGATCTCCTAGCCTCACCTATGTCTCCAAGTATCCATGAGCACCTACAACTAATCAAGCTATGCCAAAATCCAAATGCAACAAAGTGTCATCATTAAGCTCTCAAGAAAATTATCAATGTACTCAATACCAAGAGAACCAACCAAGATCAATGTCAAAGCTCTAAATGCATGTCTATAAAATTAGGAATTCAATCATGGCATCATGATCTCACATCTTCACAAAAGAATATCATATGCTTCAATGAACATATCATGTACATGCATCATGCCAAAACTCTAATGCAAAATCAAGTATATCATGATATAATAACAAAACCATCCTATTAGAACAAGGATCACATGTCAGAATAAAAACCATGACACCTCAACCAAAGACTAAAGAGTCCTTCATGGATAACCAAGATGTCAACATATCCATATCACATGAAGATAACCATCTTCAATCAAGAAGATCATCCGCCATCAAATAGTGAATCCACATCCTCGCCACAAGCTCCCACTAAACTACGATATCAAGTTCTCCATGGAATCATGATAACCATCCTCTAAATGAAGATCATTTGTGGCCCCAACATTATCAAAGAAATCAGCATTGAGCTCCCAAAGGTAAGAGTACAAACCACGATCTCCAAATCCAAGAAGATACAAAACCACCAAACCATCACTATCACTAGCTCCTACTAAATTGTGTAATCAATCTATCCATGACATCATGATAAAAATCTCCTCAATTAATATCAACCAAAGGCCCTCACACAATCAAATAACTCAAATACAACATGAGCTCCCAAAAAGTAAATTAAAACCATGATCCTCAAACCAAGAAGATACATCACCACAAACCAAATAGGAATCAATCAAACACCACCAACAATGCACCTTCATAAACAATCATGTCATGAAAATTCCATAAAACAAAAGGAAAATCTATGAAACCATGATCACCACCAAATATACCAGCAACAAACTCCAGTTGTGTCATACATGTCTGCATCACATAGTCAACTACATAGGTCTCACATCATGACTGCACCTAGTAATACCATCTCTCCATCTCAACATGATAAGCAAACCAACAAAATAAGTGACTAAACCAAGCCATGAATTTGAATCTATAACAACACTGAAGCATCTATGGGCATAGACAACCCACATGCAAGTCATAAATTCAACCTATATGCATAGACAACCTATAACACTACACAACTCATAGATCCAACAATGTAGCATACAAATCCAATAATATACTAATAACCATGTCAAATGAGAATAATAAGTGATATACATGTGAGTATACTCAAACACAAAATCACCAAGATATGAATAGCCATAAGCTCAAAAAATTACCATAGTCAACAAGAACCCATAAACATCTCAAGTGGAAATAATAACAAATAAATCATGTCAAAACATCTCCAAACCTGATCCATTGTGTAGTGCTTTGAACAAGCTTTTTGTCGACTATAAGAAGTCTAAAATGCAACTATGTGTGTACAAGATATGACCTCTCTAAGCTTAAAAAGAGCATATGACTTCCAGTAAGCATTTCTTTTTCAAAATAGAAAATTCTAGAAAAACCTTTAATACCACAACATAGTGCTTGGAACCACCTTTCAAACAAGTATAATAATTTGAAAAATTGACACCCTATGCGAAAGTTATACCCCTAGAAAAAATTGCACAATTCTAGTATATAAGGGGAAAGCAGGGATGACCTCTGGGTTGAGCCATCAGTGGCTCGTTGGTGGCACTCAGGCTGTTGTAGACAATATAGTTTAATTTTTAATTTAAAAATAATTTGGGCAGATATATTAAATTTTGGTGGATATTTGAATTTTTATTATGGCGGCTTTATTCCCCCCCTCATGAGGGCCTATGGGTGGGAACCCATGGGATTGGGGGGTCCATTGCATTGGCAATGAGACCCATTTCCCATGGGCCGATTGGTATTGCAATACCTATCTATATTGTTTGTTGGAAGAATGAGGATATGTCATCGATGCATTTGTTGGCAACATGAGTGTGTGGGATGAGCACAAGGTACATACAATTATGCATTGTAGTGTTTTCATTGATTTCAAAATTGTATCTTTCTTTGGATTTCATGGTTTAGATCATTTTGGTTGGCTCTAACATGTTTTATGATGTTTGTATAAGGAAATTTTGCAAGAAGGTTTGATCCAGTGAAGACAATTGTGATGAAAAGTGACTAAGTGTTAGTACAAGCCATTATGTGTACAGGGGATCTGGTAACTCGGTCTACATTGGTTTGGTGTTGAAGATTTTTCTTTGTGATTCTATTATATTTTGTTGGCTAGTAGAAGCATCTAATTCAAGAGTTTTAGCTTGTTTTGGCTTTTGGTGTGAAAGTTATGAGTAAGTAAAGTTTGGCTTGATAGTTACAAGTGTTTTCTAGTTTTGTGCATATGAATTGGACAATTTTCACTTCTTTGTGGGTTGGATTTTGACTTTGTGGATTTGAGGAGATGTTGACAGATGTCAATAGAGTGTACATTCCAATTGGCATGATGTTTTGAGGTACACATGTCTGAATATGTGTATATAGTTGGAGAATTTTTGTATTAGGTCTTCTGTGGTGCCGACCTAATAGGTTTGAAGGTATGTGAAGCTTAAATAAGTATTGTGTATTTATGTGGGATCTATAATAGGTCCATTCCAACCTATTTAAAAGTGTTTTGAGATTTGAATCTTAGCATGAAGTGTGTGTGGATAGATCTTGAGCCAACAAGTTATATTTTGTATAATTTGAATGTCGTCTTAATTGATGTTATGAGTGAAGTGGTTATATAAGTCAGATATTTTTTTATATTTTGTGAATGATGACATATGAGATGAATCAATGAATGAAAATTGTGTGATCTTAGTGCAAATACAGAGCAAAGAAGAGTATTAAGTCAAATCAATATAAAGAGTTTTAAGTTTGTATTCTAAACTTCAATGGAACTATATTCCAACATATTGTAGATGCATTTTGTAACAATTCAAATTGGTTGTGTGCCACAATATCTTCTATCTCCTTTCTTTTCTCAATGGCAGTGAGTCCACTTAGGCAATGAGTCCACCTACAATGAGCACTTATGTAATATACTATAACCAGTTATAATACATTATGAGCTAATCCTCACTGTGGTTTTTACTATTTTGGGTTTTCCACATAAAAATTGTGGTGTTCATGTGTTATGTGATGTTTTTGGATTTTTTCATGCTTTCTTTCATTACTGTAATTGAATATGATATAAGCATTGGATGTGTAAATGTTTAAGTGGTTTAAAAGAATGTTGATTCAACCCCCCTCTCAGTATTTCAAGTGTTCAACAATTGGTATCAGAGATTGGTTCCTTGGAAGGAGCTTAACTGCTTGGGGAAGATCTTGGAGGTTGAACACATGGTTGTTAGAATATTACCTACTCCTCTGGAAGAGATTCCTATCGTTGGATCTATAGAAGAAGATTGAATATTTGATATGAATGGAAAACTCAAAGTTTCTCTCGAAGATATTGAAAGAATCGAAGGTGAAAACAAAAATCTAAAGGAAATGTCAAAGAAACAAATGAATGCATCAAAAAATTAAGGGAGAAAATCAAGAAATTTAGAGAAAGGCATAAGGAGGTCAGTGAGTAGTTGAAGCAAGCAAATGAAACAATTACATGTCTGAAGGTGCAAGTTGAAGAAAGAAAGAGAGTTGAAGAATGCTTAAATACAATGGTGAAAAGAAAATTTGAAGAATACATAAGGCTTGAACAAGAAGTTGTGAATTTGAGATCAGATCTAGAGAAAGCAAGGAGTCATGACGACAAATTCAAGATGAGTTCTACAAAGCTTGATGAAACGATTGCAAATCAAAAAGGCTCTAAAGATAAAGAAGGTTTAGGATTTGAAAAGGGTGAAAGTTCAAAATCATATCAAACATCAAATGCTGAAAAGAAGACCGAATACAAGAAGAATAATGGAAAGCAAATCTAGAATCAAAGGAATGTAGCTAGAAGACCATTGGTCAAACAACCAAATCCACAAAGGTACCCATATTTTAAAGTTTTTTTTATTCTTGCAATAGATTTGGACATAAGGCTATGGAATGTAAAAGCATAATGAATCAAAATGTTTCACCTTTTTCTAGTCAATGTTTTACATGTAAGAAATTTGGTCATAGAGCTAGTGAGTGCAGAAGTCAAATGATGAATGGCTATAACAATGGTAGAATGGTTCAACCTTTCAATGGCTACTGTTATACATGTTATGGATTAGGCATAAAGCTAATCAATATAGATCTAGGATGAACGAAAATAAGATTGGTCAAAAGAGTGCCATATGCTACAATTTCAATAGGCCTGAACACATTTCTAAGTTTTACAAAAGCACAAATATGAAGGATAATCCAGTAAAGAAGAATGAACCAATACAAAAGATTGATTTGGTAGAAACAAAGAAGGAGATGCATAAGATTTAGAGAAAGAAGGAAGAGACTAAGGTTAAGGATGAATCTGTATCTGCATCTGGTGTAGATGTTTCCTCTGAAAACTAAGTTCAAAGCTTTGGCTTAGGGGGATCTTTAATAAAAAATTGTTATCCCCTACCAAATAAAATGGTGTTGATGATTCAACATGAGGATATGTGATGTAGGTCAACATGCTTGATCTTTTGGAGAAACTTTTGGTAGAAAATATTAAAATAAAAAATATTGTGGAGCATTTGAAGGTAACTGTGCACACAATGAAGGGTTTTCCATCTTTATTGTTTGAAGCATTCAATGCAAAATTAGGTGATTTTCAAGGGTTATAAAGTGATTTTACTTAGCCAAATTCATTCACAAAAATAATTGAGAAGGATCAAAGCGGTGAAGAAAATATTTGGAGTGATCAAGGTGATTTGTGATCTGGTGTGTTCAAATCCTAATCAGAAAAGTGAAGGAAAAGGTATTTACAATCTTTGTTTTCCCTAGTTTCATAGAGAACTTTGTTGAAATCAATTTGAATTCATTTTGAAATGGCTACACTGAGGGTTATTGAAGTTATTGATAGGCCATGGCCCAAGTTTAATAAACATCATGTTAAATCAACGAAGGTCGATCCGATAGGAGCATTTTCGCATGTTCCTTATGGTGTTTTACACAAAAAATATATAAGGATTTATATTCATAGCAAGTTAGAGGAGCATAATCATTCTAAGATAGGAGAGGTGTGGGTAAATTAATTTACTTGAGATAACTTTACCCTAAAACTAGAATACCAAAACCTAGTTGTGAAGAAACTTGATGTGTGGGAAGGGTTTCCAAAAAAATTCTTTGATGATAAATGGGTTAGAATTGCATTGAGAAAAATTCATGATAGGTTTGTTTGGAATTACATGTGTAGGTTAATCACAAAGGATGTGATTAGAGAAGTTATAGGTTTGTGTTTCACCGGACCTATCTCGGTCCTCAAATTAGTGAAAATTGAAGTGGTCATACACTTAATCGGTGCTACATATGACAAGAGGGACTTGAAAGTGAATAGAATAAGAAATATACCTATGAAGTATGCAACTATGATGATAGGTTACAAGCTTTACTTTACAAAAAAAGAAAACTCTATATTTGCCACTATAATCAATGTTGCCTATCAAATGGTGGAAAAGGGAGTTGGGTATGATCTTTGTGAGTTGTTGAGACAAAAAATAATGGAAAAATTAGAGAAGACCAAGGAAAAGAATAATCCATTTAATTATGGTACCCTAATTGTTTTTCTACTTTTTTACTTTTTGAGAGAACTTCTTGGTACTAAAAGTGTGACATGGTTGAAAGGAAGACCCGTTGCACATCAAATTAGAGATTTTCTGAGAGGTCTTGGTGATGTTGAGGCACAAAATGAAGCTCTTGAAGCTTTCTTTGTAGTGTTTCAGAAGAGGATACATGAAAGAGAAAGAATCCCTAAGAAAATGCTGGAAAAATATAAGGATGAAATCATATTCATGGTATCAAAAAATGAATGCATCATTCAAGTAGATGAGCCAAGGACAATGTGGATCCCAACAATGGGATATGAGATTAATGAACAAGAGATTATTTCCTCAGCTGATTTCATGCTTAGCAAGCCTAAGGATACCATAGAAGGAAGATAAGGCACCTATGAGGAAAAATCAATGGAGGTGCATATGGAGCAGAAGAAACAGATAATAAAGAAGGTTGAAAAGATGGTTGAAAATTTTGTGGAGGACATGGGCTTCACAAAGGAGAAATTGGAGCAAGAAAGAGCAAGGGTTGGAGCTCTGGGAAGTTCATCAGGCACTAGAAGATATGGTAGAATAACTACCACTTCTATTCAGAAGTCCTCTAGGATTAAGCCCCATATAATAGAAAAGAGAAAATCAACTAAAAGTTCTTTGGTGAAGGAGAAGTCCCCTTCGGTTGTGTAGAGTACAAAGCCTGAGAAGAAGAGGGTTGGTTTAGTAGCACCACCTTCAACCCCTACAAAGAAGAGAAAAAAATAGAAAGCAATAAGAGAAAAGGTCACAAGTGTAAATTTTGAAGAGGATGAAGAAGAAGAGGAGGAAGGACCATAGTTGGTCCGAAAAAGGAAAGGTGAAGCAAGTGTTAAGAGAAATAAATTAGATGTCATTGATACAGACATTGAAGAAGAAATTGAGAAGGAAAAGAAATATTTTGTAGTTCACATGCGAGAGAAGAAGAAAGAAGCCACCAAGAAGGTGTCATCAGAAAAGAAGAAAGAAGAAACAAGTCATAAGAAGGTGTCACCTGTAAAAGAACAAAAGAAGAAAGATTCGGTAAGAACACACACTTCCACGAAGAACTTAGAATCACTTTTCAATTGTATAGTACAAAATGAGATGTTAGCAGAAATTGAAGCCTTGTATAAAGAAGTAGATGAGGTGGAAAAGGCCACTATTGTAGAAGCTATCATTAAGTTTTTTTTTTCTTGAGGATGACATAAAAAACATAAAGAAATAAATAACTGCAGATTTATGGAATATTTTGTTAGAAAGAAGGCAAGAAGCTATAAATGAAGAGGCAAAGTTAAGAGACTATGTACTGGAAAAGATAATTTCTCCTCTCTCGAGGAAAACAAAGCCACTTTGGCTACAATATTCAATAAGGAATTCAAGACTAAGCAGAGGGTGACAACCCTTATGGGCAAAGACCAAAATGATCTTGAGAGACTTGGAAAGGAGAGTGTTCAAAAGGAAGAAGAGATAACATAGAATTTGGGAATGACCCCGGAGAGAAAACATGAAGTGAATGTGGAGACACCTGCTCCAAAAGAAAATATTGAAGGTGATGTGTAGATGGATGATTCTCAACATGAGCATGGGGCAAACGGAGAATATACATAGGATAATACACCTTTGAAAGTGGAAGAAATGATAGAGAAGAATTTTGAGAAAGTAGTGATCAAATAAGAAATTGTAAAGGAGGATACTCCTCCTCCGATATCTAAAGAAAATGTTGAAAATATACAAGGAAAATTGAAGATAATTACTCCTCTGGATAACACAGACCAATTTTTTGGAGAAGATAATGCAACTAAGGATGGTAAAAAGGAGAATGGTGATGCAAAGAAGAAGGATGACCAAAAAAATAAGAAGGAAGATGAGGAAAAGAATGAAGATGCATCTGGAGATGAAAAAATTGAAGCAAAGACACAAGTGAGCTCTGATAAGATGGAAAGGGAGTTGAAGGGAAAGACTATGGAGAATATAAAGGCTTCTGGTGATAACTTTGGCTCCTCCAATGATTCTTTGATGAACTTACTAAGCATGTGGCTTAGTTTCCAGCCTGTTGTATCATCCCAACTACTACAATTACCTATGCAAGAGGGAAATGTGGACCTTGATAAGATTTCTCCCCTCCACAAGCTTCAGTTGGGAGATTTATTCCATGCATATGCCTGAAAGGAGAAAATAGAGACTCACCAAAAGAGTGGAGAATTAATTGAGGAGGCAGTAAAGAAACTATAGGAGGTCATACCCTAGACCACAATTGATATTTCATTGTCAGGTATGGAGAACATTAAATTTTTTATTGATTCATTTAAATAATATGCATCCAGATTGGAAGGGAAATTGAAAAAGGAATTGGAAGGAGAAATAGACAAAGGATGAGTGAGAAGAGGCTATTGGAAATCATAGAAAAGTGTGCACATGCACACAAAAAATTCCAATATAGTCTTAAGGGTGCATAGGCTTGCATGGCTAAGGCCAAAGCCCTATTTCAATTTTATATGAAGTGACCTCGAGCCACAAAAATGATCAAGATGAAATGGACTCAATTGAGTCACAAAAAAATAAAGCTTCTAGTGCATATGATCCTACACAAGACCTATATGGAAGCAAAAGACCAATGATTGAGGACTTGCATGAAAAGTATTTCCAACTACAAGGACAAAAGGAAAAGATTATCTTGCAGTTTGGGAACATCAGGAACTTGGTGAGCTCAAAGTTTACATTAGTTACTAGTGCGCTTTTGAGTGCTAACAAGGCTACAAAAATCAATCTAATACATAGCACTCCAGAAGGAGAATAAATTCTAATGGAGCTAGAAACACAATGTAGGATGCTTGGGACAACAAAGAAGATTAGGGAAGAAGGTAAATAGGCCCAGAAAACTCATGTGAAAAATATTCAATAGTTTTTTATTAAGGTAAAAGCAGGTTTTGAAGGGACCCCGAAACCCTTTAACAGCAAAGATAGTAAAGATAAAGCATAAAAAATTTCAACATAAAAGATAAGAAGATGCCTACAAAGATAAACACAAAGACCAACACAGAGACAACATAGGAAAAAGCTAGCAGGAGTCCAGTAGAAATCTAGCCGCTAAGCCAGATTGCTCAAGATATCAGCCACTTCCTTTTCCAGTTTGTTCATAATAATTGTTGCTTTCTTCATCTTCTAGATATCCATAGGGGTCTTATCCACCTTCCTTTTCAGGTTGGCTCTGGTTCATTTACTTGGCCCTACACCCTGTTAGAACTGAAAATTTCCATCTAAAACCCTAAGGTTTTCTCACAAATTTCCATAAAAATCCACTAAAATCCTAAGGTTTTATTCTCATTGGAACCTATTACTTTCCTATTTTTTCATATACCAATTCACTCCCATTCAAATTCCCTTTCATTTTCTATATTTTCCATTAAAAAATCATTTTTTCCATTCATATATACCTTGCACCATATACCGCTAACTAGCATTTATTTGAAATCTCATTTACCGCTTTACCATGGCCTCCCATAAAGGGGCCTACGGTATGGTGGTAGCGGTTAGCAGGTAAGCATAAAATGTTTACCGCGCCACCACGTGTAGTTTAAACATAGACTGTGGTAGCACGGTGGACGGTCATTGACCGGTCAAGCAGCCAGATAGGAGGCTTACCGCAGTACCGCAGGGGGTTCAAGTCGTGACCGCGGTGATTGCGGTAACAACGGAGATAACCATGGCGGTATGGTGGTAGTGGCTAAGGGAGAGAACATGAAGTGTTTACTGTGCTACCGTGTGCGGTCAATTCATTGACTGCAGTAGTGCGGTAAACCGTAAGTGGTTAGCAGGCTAACGGCGGTGAGTAGGTAGCAGTTGACAAAGATAGTCAGTAAGTCGAAGGAGGGAAGCAGTTAACGGTTACCGCCATACCACGGGAGAAAAGTCAAAGCCCACGATAGAGAGGTAAGCATGAATGAAGACTTTGCGGCGTTCAATAAAGTGAAATGTGAGGAGTGGTAAAGGCATAAAGTTAAATATTAAAGGCTTCCAAAGTATTAAATTAAAATCAAAGGGGATAACTATTGTATGAAATATTTAATTTTCCGACAAGGCAATTAATTAAATATTTTATTTAATTTTGAAGAATGTAAATGACCATAATTAGAAAAATGAAGGGTCACGACCCTTGAGTTGAAATGTATAAATATTTGTAAAGAGTTAGAGTTAGAAGAGAAATAGAAAGCAGTAGTTAGACTGTAGGAGTTAGAATTTTCCCGAGAAGGGATTGGAATGTAAATAATGACAGACTTTCTTGAAGCAGAATCAATGGGGAAAATATGTTAAACTGGTAAATTTCTTTTGGTGTTCATTTGTTGTGATAAATACAAATCATATTCTTTATTTTTGGTTGTCTCCAACTTGGGATCTTTTAATCATTTAAATCAGCATATCAAGTATATACCTGGTTTATCAAAATGCATTCTCATTTTGTGTGATTTAATTAAACTGGTGTCTGCAAGTCAGAATTAAATTCTCTTGATAAATCACAATGGTTTTGAGATTTCTTTTGGATAGTTAAAGAAGAACCTAATAAAGGAACATTCCAGCATTGTTTATGCAAGTCATAGACTTAGTGAATTTTTATGCCAGCCATAGAATTTTCAGAGTGCCTAACAACTAGAGTTAAACCAATAGGAGGAAACACATATCATTTTTGACTCCATTACCCATGTGGATAGAAGGCACTGATCTGCCACAACCCAGAGATACAAATCCATATCAAACAACTTATTCAAAAAACCTTTCATTTGTGCAGTAGGAGTAGGAGTAATTGTAGTAATTTTATTTTTCCACTTCCATTTGCCATTGTGGATAGATTGATCAACTAGGAAACCCATCTTAAATCTGCAACATACACATAGGTGCACTCACCTAGGTTTTGCGAGCCTGAAGAGCAGAAGGTGCAATTGCATCAATTGGCCTTGTCAGTTGGCCAAAAGCGTTGTGAGAGCTTGGCAACCTCTTGTGGTTCAAACCAACATTTTTGAGAACCAACAAATTGGCGACTCTACTGGGGATTACTCAGGAAGATTTTCAGCCTTTCCATTTATAGATTCAACAAAGATTTCACATTTTGTTTGGAGATTCCGCTGGGGACAAACCAAAGCAATATCATAATCTATTTCATTTTCCTACTTTAGGAAAAGTAGGTGGTGAGTTTGTTTTGATTTGGTTATATAATGCATAGATATTGTGGAGCAATAACCTTTTGTCAAGATGGCAGAAGAACAAAGAAGACACCGAACAAAGAAGAAATTAGAAGAAATGAAACAACAAGTGTTATACTGGGAACAAGAAAACCTGCAATTGAAACAACAAATGCTGCAAGAGGGAATTGAAGTTGACAATGAAGGTAATATGCGCTATTCACAACAGAACGCTTATACACCACAGTCATTACCTCAAATGAATCACCTTCCATTTCCTGAAAATAGATCAATGATCTACTAAAACCCTTATGGCCCTCCAAGATTTTCCTCTCTTGATAAACCATTTAACTATAGTAATGTCCAAGGCTACCCAAATCCTTATCCCTATGAATTGACAGAATTGCTAAAGCATATCCCTAGATTTCATGGAGAATGGAATGAATTAGCTTATGAGCATGTGGAGCAATTCTGGAATTTCATTATCAACTTTCAAATTTATCCAGAGGATTTCATTATGAAATGTTTTTCAAGATCTCTGAGGGATAGTGCAAGAGAATGGTTTATAAATTTTCCTATACAAAGTATATCTTCATGGGAGGATTTGAAAGAAATATTCCTGAGCCAGTATGAGGACAGAGGTGATGAGCGTTTACATAATCAAAAGGGAGGTCAAGACCTCTTAAATGAATTTTTTGACATAAGGAAGTATAAGGGAGAATCTAGGAGTTCTTTATACAACAGAATGACAGACATCTGTATGCAATTATCTCCTTATTATAGGCCTACAAGGCCCATATTTGTTGCACAATTTGTAATTGCATGGGATCCTAAATCAACTTATTGGTCAAAGTCATCGAAACAACATGCCTTTAATGCAGCAAATAAATTTATTGATTCCATGGATAATGAATCTAATAGGGATATCATGGATGGTCAAACAATGCAACAAACAGAGGAGGTATGTGCTACTGGGAGTTTTAGTGACAATTTTTCAGATTTGGAAGATGATGATGATATGAGTGGTCAATCATACATATTGGATGAGGAATACAATGATGAAGATGTTCTTGAAGAAACACTTCATAAGGAATATGTTGGTGACAAAGCAAGCAAAAATGAGCAAATTGAGCCCTCATTCTTAGACCAACACCATGATGGCACAATTGATGATAATAAAAAATTCATGGCAGAAATCTTGCATGAGGAGGATGAAGATATAGAAGATATCTCCTGCATAATAGATTGTGATAGTGTGTGTTATGAGGGATCCATTGAATACTCAAATTGTGAGGATGAATCTATGGATGTTGATCTACAACAGGATGATTTTTGCAGTAATTAAAAAGATCATGAAGAGGTTGGAAACATGGTTGAGGATATGGAAGTAGAGACCGGTTCACTCAACAGTGAGCAAGTTTCAGATTTGTTAACTTTGGAATACCAGAAGTACACACATGAAGATGATTCCCAAGTTTTGGATCCAACCTACATTTGTTTTGATAGTGAAAGTAACAATTCATGTGATCCCATGTGCATCTATCATAGTGATGAGGATTTCTTTGAAGCTGATCAAAAGTTTGTTTGTGTCCAAAAAGAGGTATGTGATTTAAATAATTTATGCCTGCAAGAAGAGGATACTGGTTTGCATATCATTGATGATGAGTTTCCAGCATTTGTTGAGTCAAGTATGTATAAGGATGACTGTATGAATCAAAAATATGTGTCAGTGCCAACTGAGAATAGGAAAGAAATGGAGAGTGGCTCTGATTTGATTATCCTAGAGAATGTTGATGAGATTGAATTTTCTGGTTGCCACATGGAGTATTTAGATTTGCAGGCCCCAGTACAGCTTCCTAATCATTCAGAAACATATGACAGTGAGCATGCCTATGAATGTTTTGTCGAATGTAAATACACTTTGTATGCTGAGGGTGATAAATATTTTCCATGTGACAATGAGAATGATGAAATGCAGAGTGCTGAAAGGAATATGAATCAGGTTGAATACAATGCTTTTTTGAAGGCTTTTAATGACAATGCATGTTGCAGGATAGGTGGAATGGGCAGTTTCAAGAGAGGTCTAGTGAGCTCAAAACAGAATAAGGTCTATGACAGAGGAAAGTGCGGGATTTTCTTTTTTGGGGCAGCCTAGGGCCATTCCTTGTGGTTTGAGTTTTTTTACCAAAGCAGGTACAGAGGATTAAGGATTGCCAGTGCATGGACAATTCTTAGCAATGCCTCTTTAAAAATTTATCTTCCATGCACAGTAGTTTAGGATCCTTTTCATTCCCTCCATTTGCCTTCATTTTCATATCTTTTTGCTTGGTTTGCTCTACCAAAGAATTCTAGATTCTTGCAGTGATTTACAAAATCACTCATCCCCAACAGGAGCCACTGTTAGAACTGAAAATTTCCATCTAAACCCCTAAGGTTTTCTCACAAATTTCCATAAAAATCCAATAAAATCCTAAGGTTTTATTCTCATTGGAACCTATTACTTTCCTATTTTTTCATATACCGATTCACTCCCATTCAAATTCCCTTTCATTTGCTATATTTTCCATTAAAAAATCATTTTTTCCATTCATATATACCTTGCACCATATACCGCTGACTAGCATTTATTTAAAATCTCATTTACCGCTTTACCGCGGCCTCCCATAAAGGGGCATGCGGTATGGCAGTAGCGGTTAGCAGGTAAGCATAAAACATTTACCGCGCCACTACGCACGGTCTAAACATAGACTGTGGTAGCACGGTGGGCGGTCATTGACCGGTCAAGCAGGCAAATAGGAGGCTTACCGCAATATCGCAGGGGGTTCAAGTTGTGACCACGGTGATTCCGATAACAGCGGAAATAACCATGGCGGTATGGCAGTAGTGGCTAAGGGAGCAGACATGAAGTGCTTACCACGTGCAGTAAACCATAAGCGGTTAGCAGGCTGACGGCGGTGAGTAGGTAGAGGTTGACAAAGACAGTTAGTAAGTGGAAGGAGGGAAGCAGCTAATGGTTACCGCCATACTATGGGAGAAAATTCAAAGCCCGCGGTAGAGTGGTAAGCATGAATGAAGACTTTGCGGCGTTCAATAAAGTGAAATGTGAGGAGTGGTAAAGGCATAAAGTTAAATATTAAAGGCTTCCAAAGTATTAAATTAAAATCAAAGGGGATAACTATTGTATGAAATATTTAATTTGTCGACAAGGCAATTAATTAAATATTTTATTTAACTGTGAAGAATGTAAACAACCATAATTAGAAAAATGAAGGGTCACAACCCTTGAGTTGAAATGTATAAATATTTGTAAAGAGTTAGAGTTAGAAGAGAAATAGAAAACAGTAGTTAGACTGTAGGAGTTAGAATTTTCCCGAGAAGGGACTGGAATGTAAATAATGACAGACTTTCTTGAAGCAAAATCAATGGGGAAAATATGTTAAACTGGTAAATTTCTTTTGGTGTTCAGTTGTTGTGATAAATACAATTCATATTCTTTATTTTTGGTTGTCTCCAACTTGGGATCTTTTAATCATTTAAATCAGCATATCAAGTATATACCTGGTTTATCAAAATGCATTTTCATTTTGTGTGATTTAATTAAACTGGTGTCTGCAAGTCAGAATTAAATTCTCTTGATAAATCACAGTGGTTTTGAGATTTCTTTTGGATAGTTAAAGAAGAACCTAATAAAGGAACATTCCAGCATTGTTTATGCAAGTCATAGACTTAGTGAATTTTTATGCCAGCGATAGAATTTTCAGAGTGCCTAACAACTAGAGTTAAACCAATAGGAGGAAACACATATCATTTTTGACTCCATTACCCATGTGGATAGAAGGCACTGATCTGCCACAACCCAGAGATACAAATCCATATCAAACAACTTATTCAAAAAACCTTTCATTTGTGCAGTAGGAGTAGGAGTAATTGTAGTAATTTTATTTGTCCACTTCCCTTTGCCATTGTGGATAGATTGATCAACCAGGAAACCCATCTTAAATCTACAACATACACATAGGTGCACCCACCTAGGTTTTGCAAAGCCTGAAGAGCAGAAGGTGCAATTGCATCAATTGGCCTTGTCAAATGGCCAAAAGCGTTGTGAGAGCTTGGCAACCTCTTGTGGTTCAAACCAGCATTTTTGAGAACCAACACACCCTCAACCTAGCTTTGATCCTTGTCTTCCTCCACATCCATAATAGTTCTTACCTAATGTGCCATTTCAAAATTCTTAACCATCATATTCATGGTACTCACGGTGGAATTCAGGATCTTGTGGCTCATTTCAATAACCTTCTGAATTGACTCTTTAACATTCTTTAGCTTTTCCTCCATTTCTTAAAGCTTGCCATCATGATTGCTCTTGAATTGTTGCAAATCCTCCACGGTTTTCTTGAGGCAATCAACCATGTATCTCTTTTCATCTTTCGTCCACAAATCCTTGGCTTTATCTTTGTCCTTATTAGTATTAAGCATCATTTCATTCTTTTCCAACTTGCTTTTAAAGGCCCTTTAATTCAACTTTATCTCATTAATCTCAAAGAAAACCCACCAAATCAACCAAAAAAAATCCATGAACCCATTGCAGGAAATGGAAAGGATATCAGCAGGATACTCACCATCAGCTTTAAAGTAGTGGTCATCCTCCTTAAGGTCACTGGGGTACTGAGTTCTGTCTTCCCTATCCGTAGGTGGGTAGCTTGAATTCTCAGACGAATTGGTATGTTGAGACTCCTCTTGGTTAGTATCATAGGAGGGGTCCTCCACAACCTTCATCTTGCCCTTCCCCTAAGGAGAAACATTGGTTTTACCTTTCGGCTTCATTTTAGTTAAATCAGACCCCAAGAAGATGACTTTTTCCCTGCTAGTAGAGGTCATAGCACTAGGTTTAGGTAGGGCACAGGCTTTAGAACTTATTTTTGTTACTGCCCTTCCTTTTAGCCTTCGAGAGGTGCTCTTCCTCCTCCTCCATATCAGTCTCCCATTCATCCTTATCCATATAGCTAGCACCCAATTCCTCCTTATTAGAAACAAAGTGTGGTGAGCAGATTTGATGGGTAATAGTTGACATTGATTTAAAATGTTCATAAATGAGAACAAGCAAACCCTCATGAAGAATGGGGTACCTCACCGGGTTTGAATTATGATCCTAAAGACTAGAATTCAAAGAAGTAGAGAGATAGAAAGGGAGGGAAACCTTGACCTGGTGCTAAAAATGATTCAGGAGCACAAAGTGATAGCCAAAAACCCTATTATATTTGTCATCCAAAGTAATATATTCCATAATCACTCTCAAGACCTCCCGCCAAAGCAATTTAATTTTAGTAGCTCTCAGCAAATCCTCCTTCTCCTTATCAAATAGAAAAATTCTTAACTGCCTGGTTGGAGAGATTTTGGTCCCTGTAGAACTTAAGCCCCTCCATGGACATCCTAGTGACATCAAAAATTAGTTGTTCATCAATCACCACTTTTCTCCCAAAGAGTTTTATCCTACAATTGTTCCATTCCTTCGCAAAAAACCTAGTGATCTCCTGATCATTTCCATGAAGTTTTTCCATGTAGCTTGTGATGCCACCCCTCTCTAGCACTCACCACACTTTCTCATTACTCTTCAACTTCTTGCATTCCATCAGTTCCAACCTACAGCGTTCACCTCCCATGTTGCCAATGGTGCAACTCTTCTGTGAAGACTCTAGAAGGCCACTAAACTTGATCACCAAAATGCCTATAACGCATGTGAAACATAAAATATCAATGGGGTAATTAATACAACGGTACTCCAGCCCATGAAGAAAAATGATGAGGTAGCAGTTCCAAGACTGCATAAAAATACACACCTTCTCCTTAATCATTGTTTGGTAGGGGAAATTGGACCTTTCCATGGGTGTGATCATACATTAGTAAGGAAATGACATCAGCCTCTAAACCATCACTCCTCTGTCACATCATCTTAATCTTGGCCTTAACCCCCTTATTGGCAAAGAAATCCGCCACCATATTAATCTCTCTATAGACATGGGTAACAAAGTGATTCTCAAAAGAGCTAATAATTTCCTTGGAATAATTAATCCAATTCTCTATAGTCCAAGATGGCTTTTGAAGACCTTTAATACATTGGATAATATTATTAGAGTCCCCTTCAATGCATACATTTTTTAGATTCAATTGACAGGCAAGATTAAGGACTTGGTAAGCCCCTATGGCTTCAACAAGGTGGTTGTTCTAGGTGCCCAAGGCGAGCGCCACTGCTGAAATAAAATTGTCATTCTCATCCCTTATCACTCCCCCACACACTGCTGGCCCAGGATTACCCTTGGCCACCCCATCAAAGTTGATTTTCACCCATCTAGGGGGAGGAATATTCTAGTGGATACCTTCCCTAGGACCCTTAGTAGGTCTAAGAGCATAGGAAACATCAGTCTTGATCAACCACGCCTCAACCACTTTGAGATCATAGTCTCGGTATCCGATCTTCCCTCTAGCCTTCAAATTATAGTTTAGCATATTGAAGTTCTCTCTCACCACTCTGATGATTTTTTCAAAGGCCACATCCTCCAAGAGAGAAGAATCCTTGAAGATTCTATTATTGTGCTCTTTCCATATTCCCCATGCAAGGTGTGGAAAAATATATCTCTAGAGGAAATTCAGCACCTAATTATTTGAAGGAGCCTTCCACTGACAGTAGAATTCCCAAATAGATCTAGGAAAAACCCAGTTGAGATTCCACAACTGCAAAATCCTGCACCAAATGTTATAAACAAAGGGACAAAGAAGAAAAATATGTGAAACACTTTCAGCATCCGCGCAGCAGAGGTAGCATCTGTTAGGAAAAGAAAAACCACGCTTACAAAGATTATCATTAGTCAAGATTTTATTCTGGAGAAGAATCCACAGAAAAATATTGATTTTGGGTATAAGGTTATGCACCCAGGCCTTTTCCCAAACAAGAGGAGGAGAAATATGGTGGCAAGAGGCAACAGCCGAAGAGACAGAAAATATCTCAGAAGGAGATAATTTCCACACCAAATAGTCCCCGTGGCCCCTTGGATTTGGCACAACAGAATTAAGAAAGGACTTCAAGGGGGGAGAGGTTCAAACTGATAGATGAGATACTGGCCCACTGATAATTTTTCCAATAGTCCCTAACATAGATACCAAATATGGCTATACACTCCATATGAATCCTAAAGGCAGGGATATCACAAAGAGGTTCATTCCCAACCCACTTGTCTTCCCAGAACAAGATTTTTTTCCGATCTCCAAGCTTCCACATCACTCCTTTCCCAGCAAGATCCCTGGCCTTAATAAAATTATTCCAAAGAGAAGAACCTGAAGGAAGGGATTGGGAACAAAGGAAATCTATGAAAGAAGCAACACGCAAAAGCTTCAAGAGTTAACCTCCTCTGATTAATAATATTTCTACTTTTTATGCATTTTTAGTTTATTGCTTTAGACTTTAGTGTACATATACAGACTATGTACAATATTGTTTTGGTACAATTTTTTTGGTTTGGTTATGTTACTTCAATTTCTAGTTTGTATATATGAACATATTTGTTAGAGGGAGATCCAATGTAAATGAAGAATTGGTACATATGCCCTTTGCCCTTGATGTCAAAGGGGGAGAGTAATTTTGGAGTAATTATGGGAGTAATTTTGAAGATGTTTTGGCATGTTGTCATCGATGACAAAGGGGGAGATTGTTAGAAGAATGAGGAGATGACATTGATGCATTTGTTGGAAATATGAGCATGTGGGATGAGCACAAGGTACTTACAGTTATGCATTGCAGTGTTGTCATTGATTTCAACATTGTATCTTGCTTTGGATTTCATGGTGCAGATTATTTTGGTTGGCTCTAACATTTTTTAGGATGTTTGTATAAAGAAATTTTGCAAGAAGGTTTGATCTGGTGAAGACAGTTGTGATGAAAAGTAACTAAGTGTTAGTACCAGTCATTTTTTGTACAAGGGATCTGATAAGTGGGTCTGCATTGGTTCATTGTTGAATATTTTTCTTTGTGGTTCTAGTATATTTTTGTTGGCTAGTAGAAGCATCTAAATCAAGAGTTTCAACTCATTTTGACTTTTGGTGTGAAATTTATGAGTAACAAAAGTTTGGCTTGATAGTTACAAGTGTTTTCCAGTTCTATGCATATGAATTGAAGAATCCACACTTCTTCGTGGATTGGATTTTGACTTTTTTTTGGATTTGAGGAGATGTTGAAAAATGCCAATAGAGTGTACATTCCAGTTGGCATGATGTTTTGAGGTACGCGTGTTTGAATATGGGTATACATTTGGAGAATTTTTGTATTAGGTTTTTTGAGGTGCCGACCTAATAGGTTTGAAGGTATGCGAAGCTTAAATAAGTATTGTAGAGATATGTGGGATCTATTATAGATCCATGCTAACATATTTCAAAGTGTTTTTGTTGCATAGGTGATTGTCATTACACCAAAATATCAACCTATTAATGCATGATACAACCATTGGATTTATACAAGATCAAGATCCACAAGAGGCAGTTAAACCATGTCACAAAGCCCAAGAACCACATTGGACTACGCCTACCACAAGAAGAGGAGACCAAGGGTCACACCTTGCAACAATCCCCCCCCAAGCGCAAGTGTGGGGTTCGAACCTGTGACCTTGGCTCTAATACCAATTGTTGCACAAGCGGTTTTCGTTGCACCAAAAATTGACCTATTAATGCTCGATACAGCCGTTGGATTTATACAAGATCAAGATCCACAGGAGGCGGTTAAACCATGTCATGAAGCCCAAGCACCATGCTGGACTATGCCTACCATAGGAAGAGGAGACCAAGGGTCACACCTTGCAATAGTTTTGAGATTTGAATCTTGGCATGAAGTGTGTGTGGATAGATCTTGAGTTGACAAGTTACATTTTGTATATTTTGAATGATACATCTAATTAGGCTAACCTAATTGATGTTATGAGTGAAGCGAATATATAAGTCAAATATTTTTCGGTATTTTTTGAATGATGACATGTGATATGAGTTAGTGAATGTGAATTGTGTGAAGTTAGTGCAATTGTAGAGCAAAGCAAAGTATTAAGTTAGATCAATATGAAGAGTTTTGAGTCTATATTTTGAACTTCAATGGAATTGTATTCCAGTATATTGTAGATTCATTTTGTAACAGTTCAAATTGGTTGTTTGCCACAATCTCTTCTATCTCCTTTCTTTTCTCAATGGGTAGTGAGTGCACCTATAGTGATCACTTATGTAATATACTATAACCGATTATAATATATTGTGAGCTAATCCTCATCGTGTTTTTTCCCATTTCGGGTTTTCCACGTAAAAATATTGGTGTACATGTGTTATGTGATGTTGTTGGATGTTTTCATGCGTTATTTGATTACTACAATCAAATATGTTATAATTATTAGATGTCTAAATGTTTAAGTTGTTTAAAAGAATATTGATTCACCCCCCTCTCAAAATTTGGGTGTTCAACATTGCGATCATGGTGGGATGGTCTACGAAACCGCCTACAATTTATATATGTATATATATATATATATATATATATATATGTGTGTGTGTGTGTGTGTGTGTGTGATTTAAATTTATTAACATGGTTTTAAATTTTAAATTTGTAATATATATGCATATATATAAAAAAATTGACAACTTTTGTAGACCTACGATCGTACGACTAGGGAAAGGGGCAATTTTATTTTATTTTTATAACCAAAAAAGGCCAAATTTTACATCAATCTTCATCTCTCGAGCCTTGTGGGTCCAATGATGAGGTCTATTTTGTCCTAAGGGGTCATCTAAAATATTTTCCATATAAAACTTTCATAGTGAACATCGATAAAAAACCTTTTTTCCAACAAAGATTCATAAGCCTATATCTAAAAAAATAACCACAAATATCCAACCCCAAATTCTCAAATCTACAAAAATAACTTGCACAAAACCCTCATATCTTGCAATGTCTTCATTCTTTCCATGCAAGCCTTGGATTCAACTATACACCAAATCTAATCCAACAAGGGTTATACAAACCACGACCATGGCTCTAATACCAAATGAAAGGAAATATTCATTCACCCAAGATAATTTCCACATAACCTAAATAGAGAAATCTATGCAAATAAATATTTAGAATCAATATGCAAAATAATAAACAACATACCATCAAAGATGACACGAGATATACCCTAGGAAAACCCTCAAGAGGAAAAAACCTAGCCTTTAAAAGCATCCATCAATTATGTATTATTCAACAATAAACATTACAATACATCTTCAGAGTCCTCCATGAATGCCTTTAAAACATCAAGTCCTCTACAAGCACTCCATGTGAACAAGAATGTAACCACACATCCCATGCCATGCTTCAACCCTCACAAAATATCCAACTAGCCAACCTTAGACAACTACCCATGTTTTTGCTTTTATAGAAACAAGCTCACATGAAAACCAAGTGGTATTACATAAAACCATGTGACTAATACCATGAGCTTAGAAAAACATTAACCCCCACATTTAATTTTGGTACTATGTTTTCCCAACATGAAATATTTTTCCCATGTGTAACCCCACATTAAATATCTAATCCAATGTTGCAAACACATAAAGTAGCCCCAAGAATGCTAACCCATGTGATGCACACATCCCTAGATCCCCTAGGTGTGCCACATAATAATAAAATATTACATTATAACATTATGCAAGGTGGAAAACACACCTTTTCCTAACATAAGGGTCATTTGATGTATTCTAGGCAAGTCCCTAAGAAGGGATCATGCAGAAGGGGAGATACTCCTCAAAAAAAATATTAGTGGTGAATTTTGGTAGTTTTTCTACACTTGGATGACTAAGTGTGATTGTTTAAATTCATAGGAGGTTGATTAAGTTTAGCTTATGTGGTTGGTTGATAGGAATCTATAGTTTTGAGTTTGATTGGGGGTATCTCACCATGTTGATACCCATTACTCATATTATAAGGTAGTGGAAAAGGAGGCATAAAAGCTTCATTGGTCATATTTTCAGAGTAAAAATTGAGATAATGAGGTGGTTGAGAGGCCCACTATTTTATCATTTTGAGTAGAAATAAAATGATTGGTGTAGATTTATTGTCTTGGAGATTATGGTTTTAAATGTTCATGTGTTGGGTTTTGAAGTGTTTGTTCAACACCCCTTACCTCTAGTGCCCTAATTCATTGGACTAGGGTGATGATGAAATAATTTTGGGTTTCTTTGTTTGAATAAATAACATTTTGAGCTTCACCACTTTGGGGGGTGGGTTTTGCTTATTTTTATAATGTGATTCTTGTAGTAGAGGTTGAACCACCTTGTTATTTACCACTTCCATTTGAGTTTTTGGTGATACCTATTATGATGAGGTTTGATCATGTTGATAGGATTTCTTGATGGCCTCTCAAGCCACTCATACTTCTTCTAAGTCCCTTTCAAGATGGCCCATCTCAGGATCGATATGGGTCACTATATCTCTGAAGGTTATAAAGCTAGGGTCTTATCTACATATTTATAACTTAACTAACATATGTGAGGGTCTTGAAAGGTTTATCTTTAGTTGAAAAACTCATTTCATGGTATTGTCCCCATGGGTTGTCAAAGGTGTTGTAGTCTTGATTGTGTGTTACATTTTTTCTTTGTTTTTGATGAGAACTATCATATTTGGTGCTCTGATATCACATATGTTCATTATGGGAGCTAGAGGATCAAGGGGAACATATTGATTAAATGTGTGAGTAATTATATCATTATAAGGGAATTTCCCTTGATTTCTTGTTTGTTCTTATAAATTTAGAGGTATTATAGGTCCCATTAAATAAATAAAAAAGTGGGGAAATGATAGGAGATGTGAGATAGAGTGAAAGAAAAAGTGAGAGATTTTCACAAAGGATTTGTTCTTCATGTTGGGCTCACCAAAATATGTGTTTTCCAAATTTGGATCACCACTGCTTGCATGAATCATCAAATTTAGACACACTAATGTTTCATGCTAATTATATAGGAGTGTTGAACACCCAAAATACTAAGAGGGGGGGTGAATCAATATTCTTTGAAACCACTTAAACATTTAGACATTCATACATAGCATATTCAATTTGAAGTAGGAAAGGAAAGCATGAAAACAACCATCAAAATCACATAACACATGAACACCAGACTTTTACGTGGAAAACCCAAAATGGGAAAAACCATGGTGAGGATTAGCTCATAATATATTATAATCAATTATAAGATATTACAAAAATGCTCACTGCAAGTGGAATCATTGTCCTAGTGGACTCACTGCCCACAAAAAGAAGAAAAGATAGAAGAGAGTGGTCACTCATAGCCAAGATTTGAATGATTACAATTGCACAATATGCATGAATTACAGTTCCATTGAAGCTCAATACACTGATTTGACACACTTCATATTGATTTGCACTAACACTTTTCTCTGCTCTGCAATCGCCTTATACTCACACAATTCACATCAACTATACATCACATTACATCACTACCACCAAAACACCAAAAAATATCTTACATATATATTTGTTTCATCTAAAAACACCTACAACATCAATTAGATTGGCCTAATTAGATGTATTATGCAAAATATACCCCTTCAGTCCAAAACATACTTCACACCACAAAAAAACCTTATGAAAAACTCAAATAGGTCAGTATGGACCTATATTAGATCCCACATAACACACCAACACTTATTTAAACTTTTCAATACTCAAAGATTATTAGGTCAAGACTAGTAATGACCTAACAACAAAATTCATCAATTATACAACCACAAATAAACATGCGGACCTCAAAACTTCATTCCACTTGGAACATAGGTGCTACTAACACTTATCAACATCTCCACAAATCCATAAATCTAGATATCAATCCATGGAGAAGTCTGGATTCACTTACACACACACTGAACTGGTAGCACTATAACTACCAGACCAAAACTTTTGGCATTCATAACTTCAACACCAAAAATTGAAACACTGTGAAATTTTCAATTTAGACTCTTCTAACATCCAACAAAATTACCCAAAAACACAATGCGAGATTCTAGAAAGTAGACCAATGCATACTAAAATATCACATGTCTTGTACACAAAATTACCTCTTTTGACACTTAGTCAATTCCTCACTTCAACTATCTTCATCGGATCAAACCTTTTTACAAAATTGCACTTGATAATCATCTTCAAACATGCTCAAGCTATGCAAACTAGTGTGCATGGTGATCTTCATACTGGAATACAATGTTGGCATCAATGACAACACTAGACTGCATATTGCACAACTTATACTTATACTCCATTCTCATGGTGTCAGTAAGCATATCAATGACAATCTTCTTATTCTTCCAACAATCTCCCCCTTTGTCATTGATGACAACATGCCACAAATTTCTCTCAAAAACTACTCTCCCCCTTTGACATCAAGGGAAAAGAGTGCATACTTACATATCTTCTCCTCCAAACCCAAAAATTTACTGACTCCCCCTAAGGGTGCTATCCATACTACCAAAATATTTCCTTATATCATTTGCATATGTACATTGAAATATGAACAATAAGCTAAATTGCATAAAAGAAAAAATACAGAAACCTAGAGAAAGAATTTGAATCTTGTAGGTTCTCTAGGTGAGCTTGCCATTCTTGATTTCCTTCCTCCCAACTCTTCTTGGCTAGGTCAAGCATTTTTCTCTAGGTCTACAACTCCATCAAGATTTCTTCATAATCATTTGGAGTATTGGCTACTTGATTTAACTTTGAAGCATTTTCATCACCCAATAGGGCACTAGAAATAGGTATAAACTTAGCATTCACCAAATCCCTGAGATGACCAAACTACATTATAATTTTCTCCTTCTGAACTTGCAGTCGGAAGAACTGCTCAAGCAGGTTCTCAATGACATACCTTATGCTTCCCATCCAAATCTTGTGTTGGATCATAAGCACTGAAAGCTTTGTCAATTTGGGACTCAATAGAGTCCATCTCATCTTTTATGCTCTTGGTAGAGCTCGGCCATTTCATGCAAAACTGAAATAAAAATTTAGCTTTTTCCACAAACTCCTACAAACCTTTAATATTTTCTTGAAATTTGTTGTGTGCAATAGCACACTTCTCTATTATATCCAACAATCTTTTCTCATTCACCTTTTTATCTAATTCTTTTTAAGTTTTTCCTTTAATCTACTAGAATACTCCTTAAACGAATCAAGTAAAAGAATTAGATTTTCCATATTGGATAAGGAGTTGTCAATACTTGCTCTTGGTATGCTCTCCTGAAGAATATTTATTGTTTCATCAATCATATTTATACTCTTTTGATTTGTCTCAACAATTTCTTTCTACGCAGAAGCATAAAACACATCACCCAAATGAAGCTTGTGCAGCGAAGAGATCTTATCCATGTTCACAATTCTCTTGTTGCATCAGAAGATGTAGTAGTTGGGAAGACACTATTGGTTGGAACTTTAACTACATACTTAACAAGTTCTTTAACAAATATTCAGATGTATTAGACCATTCTCCAATAGCCTTTACACTCTTCTCTACAATATTCTCCTTTAGAACCTTTTCCTTGTCACCAGTATTAACTGGTGTCTCCTCATCCTTCTTCTCTTCTGCATTTCTATATTATCCTCATCCTTCTTCTCCTTAGACTTTGGCTCATCACTCTTTTCTATATTTACAAGAACATCCTCACCAGTGGATTGATCTTTGTTATCCAGTGGTATGTTTGTCTCCAAGTAGCCTTGAGTATCCTGTTGATTTGCCTCAGATATCGGAGGACATGTTTTATGAACCATGAGTGCATCCTCCTCAACCTTTGTAGCTTTTTCCTCTTCATCAGTATCTCCTTCCTTTATAACCTTAACTTGCGGGAGATTTTCATCAACATTCTTTTGCACATTTTCTTCTCCATTCCCATGCTCATGTTAAGCATCATCATATTGTGCTTCTTCTACAATATTTATATCTAGGGCAATCATACCATCATGTAATTATTTTGTACTATCCAAAGTCATCCCTAACCTTTGTGCCAAATTGGTAGCCTTCTCCATAGACTCGTTCTAGAGCCCCTCAAGATCATTTTGATTAAGTGAAATCACTTATAAACCCTTTAGAAATTGACCTAATTTCATATTGAATGCTTCAGTTGATAAAGTTGTTAAACCCTAACTATATGCACAGTTAACTTCAAATGCTTCGCAAATTTTCACAACTCAATATTTTTCTCTGGTTTTTTCTCCAATAGGTTAACCATGTTAACCTACACCCTATATCCATGTGTTTTAGCATCAACACCATTTCTCTAGCAAGGGATATAGAATCTTCTATTAATTCTCCCCCTAAGCCAAAGATTTCTTCTTAGTTTATGAAGGAAACATCTGCACCAGATGTTGGTACAAACTCAGTCTTAGTCCCAATGTCTTCCTTCTTTTTCCAAATATTATCCATCTCTTTCTTCATCTCTGTTGGATTATCTTTCTTCATCTCTGTTGGATTACCCTTTTTCACTGGATCATTCTTCTTTATCGAATTGTTCTTCTTGACATTCTTGCTTCTAAAAAACTTAGAGATATGCCAAGGTATACTACAATTGTAACATATGGCATTCTTTTGAACATGCTTACTTCCATTATTTCTAGATATGCATTGATCAGCTTTATGCCTAAATCCATTACATGTATAACAGTAGCCATTAAAATATTGAACCATCATATGATTGTTATATCCATTCACCATTTGACTTCTACATTCATTATCCTTATGACCAAACCTCTTACATGTAAAGCAATGACCGAGAAAATATTAAACATTCTGATTTTTTTTGCTTCTACATTCCATAGCCTTATGTCTAAATTTATTGTAAAAATAACAAAACCCATTAAAAGATGGATACCTTTGTGCATTGTGTTGTCTAATAGGTAGTCTTTTGAAGTCTCTCCTTTGATTTCAAACTTTCTTGACATTGCTCTTCTTGTCTTCAACCTTCTTTTTAGCTTGATTTGGAGTTTGAACTATCTTTGAGCTTTCTCCTATCTCAAACCCTAATTCACCTTTATCTTTAGATCCTTTTTGGTTTGTAATCATTTCATCAAGCTTTATAGAACTCATCTTAAATTTGTCTTCATGACTCTTTGTTTTTTCCAAATATGATCTCAAGGTCACAACTTCTTCAAGTTTTGAACATTCCTCAGATTTTCTTTTCACTTTGGCATTCAGGCATTCTCAACTCTTTTTCCTTCTTCAACTTGTACTTTCAGACTGGTACATTGGCTTGCTTTAACTGCTCACTGAATTCCTTGTCTTCCTCTGAATTTCTTGATTTTCTCTCTCAATTTTTTGATACATTCATCAACTTCTTTGACATTTTCCTTCAAATCTTTGTTCTTACTTTTAGTCCTTTCTAGATCTTCAAGGACTATTCTGAGTTCTCAATTCATTTCAACCATGCTCTCTTCTTCTGTAAATCCAATATTAGGTATCTCTTCTAGAGGAGTAGGAAATCTTCTAATATCCATGTGTTGCTTCTACTAAGGAATCAAGCTTTGATACCAATTGTTGGACACCCAGAATACTGAGAGGAGGGGTGAATCAGTATTCTATGAAACCACTTAAATATTTAAACATTCATACATAGCATATTCAATTTGAAGTAGGAAAGGAAAGCATGAAAATAACCATCAACATCACATAACACATGAACAATAGATTTTTATGTGGAAAACCTAAATGGGAAAAACCACGGTGAGGATTAGCTCATAATATATTATTTAACCAATTATAAGATATTACAAAAATGACCACTGCAGGTGGAATCACTATTTTAGTGGACACACTACCCACGAAAAGAAGAAAATATAGAAGAGAGTGGTGGCTCACAGTCAATATTTTAACTATTACAATTACATCCACACTATGCATGAATTATAGCTCCATTGGAGCTCAATACACTGACTTGACACACTTCATACTGATTTTCACTAACACTTTGATTTTCTTTACATTCACCTTATACTTGCACAATTCACATCAACTGTAAATCACGTTACATCACTACCACCAAAGCATCAAAAAAAATCTTACATATATATTTGCTTCATCTACTAACACCTACAACATCAATTAGGTCGATCTAATTAGATGTATTAAGTAAAATATACCTTGTCGGCCCAAAACATACTTCACACCATAAACAAACCTTATGAAAAACTCAAATAGGTCGGCATGGACCTATATTAGATCCCACAGAATGCATCAAAATTTATTTAAACTTCACAATACTCAGTTTATTAGGTCGACACAGGAAATGACCTAACAACAAAATTCATCAACTGTACAACCACAAATAGACATCTAGACCTCAAAATTTCATGCCACTTGGAATATAGGCACTACTGACACCTTTCAACATCTCCAAAAATCCACAAACCCAAATATCAATTCATGGAGAAGTGTGGATTCACTAACACATACACACTAAACGGGTAACACTGTAATTGCCAAACCAAAACTTTTGGCATTCATAACTTCAACACCAAAAACTAAAACATTATGAAATTCTAGATTTAGACTCTTCTAACATCCAAGAAACTTACCCCAAAATAGCAACACGAGATTCTATACAGTGGACCAATGTAGACCAAAATACCAGATGTCTTGTACATTGAATTACCTATTTGACATAATCAATTTCTCACTTCAACTGTCTTCACAGGATCAAACCTTCTTGTAAAATTGTACTTGATAATCATCTTCAAACATGCTCAAGCTATGTACAAACTAGTCTGCATGGTGATATTCAAACTAGAATATAATGTTGACATCAATGAAAACACTGAACTGCATACTGCACAACTTATACTTATACTTGTAGACATGTAAAATTGACCTAACACCTATCACACACTTTAAATGACATTTTCACATCATCAACATCACTATCTTGGAATATCACTGCATTTCACATCAATGGCATCCAAAATCCTAAATTCCTCTATTAGTTGAATAATACAACATTATTTAATCAATTCACATTTTCATCATTTTTGACTAATTAAATAAATTATATTTCTTTAATAAAGTCCTAAAACCCTATTTCTACTATTAATTGAATAAAACGACATTATTTAATTAATTCACGTTTTAGAATTTTGACCAATTAAATAAATCACATTTATTTAATAAAGTCCTAATCTAACTTTAATTCATCCTAATTAGTTAAATAATACCAATTATTTAATTACATCGCTAATTCACTTTATTCCCCTAAGTTGATTAAATTATTAAATCATAATAATTTAATTAACTCACTTTCCCTCCAAATTTGAATAATTTGAATAAACTATTCGAAACATTTCTCAAAAATCAAATCAAACTAATGTAACTTTGTTTGCAAAAGTCAAACTTGATTTGCATGTTCAACTCCAAAATGAATTAATTAATTAAATCAATTAATTAATCATTCTCAACCACTTTCCTAATTGAGTAAATAATGATCCCCTGATTTCTCAATCTAATTCCTGACAGATCAATCTAATCCCTGACTAATCAATCTATATCTCTAACTGGCCAATCTATTTCTCAATCTCATAGATTATTCAATCTATTTCTTTAATCACACTAATCATGTAATCTATTTTGCACAGATTATTCATGTCTAAATCCTCTCAACAACCTTCAACTATCGATCTTGATTCAACATTGTTTAATCATGTTTGTCCATTTCAAATCATAGTTTCTATATAATAAACCTATTTCCTCAAAAAAAAGGATTGTAGAATCAATATCATTTGCACAACAAAGTATTTCCGATATTCCTAATCACCATTAATAAAGCTTCAACACATTTCTTCGATCAACACACGCATCACATCAAAGCTTCTCGCATGCAACAATGGAAGCTTCGTAGTGATATGAACAACCCAACATCTTGCGAATACACTCTGACATGGGATGGTAACCTTTCTTTTGTTTTGAATTTTTTTTTATAATCATAGGATTTCGTTGTGTGTTTTCAATAACTTAGAAAGTCATTTCATGAGTGAAGGAATAGATGTAGATTACTGTTTTTGATTTAGATTAGCTTCTATTTCATTGATTTTATCTTGTTTACACTCTCAGATTTTCCCTCTCACACATCCTAGCATGCCCGGTGGGACCCTGGTCCCCAACACTAACGATTTCGTGAGCAAACTTTAAAGTTACGGGTCCCAGAGGTGCTCTAGAAAAATATTCACGCACAAGTTCTAGAAAATTGTTACATTTGATTTCACGAATCCAACACACTTGACCCTTTTTCTAGCACACTTGACTTGATTTTAGTGCTATTGACATTTTCCACACCTTTGTCTTCTGACAGAGGGTGCACTTGAATTTTTCTAGTGCTTTTTCTCTCCAACAAAGGGCACTTTTGCTTCTTTTTTTGCACTTTTTCTCTATTAAACCTGTCTCTGATATCTACAAGCTAAATTTTGGTTTTTATGCTAATGGATGCCTGATTTGAATGTGTGACAGGTATTAACATTTATGTATGCAAGATTGAGAAGCCACTAACACTTTTTCTGTAGGGAAGATGAATGGTCAAAGGAATCACGATTTTCATAGCTTCTTTCTTAAAGTTGGGAATTTTTATTCAATGCCTTAAAAAGAACTCACAAACAACAACACATTTTCAATTTAAGTGCTCTAAAATAAATCATGTTCAATGATTTTTAAGTTAGGAGAATCTTCATTTTGGTGCATAAAAATATTGACCAAAATGATTTCCTTTTGTTAACGCACACTTGAATTAGTTTTGTTGATCAAGTAATACCAGGATCTAGGAACACTCAAATTTTGGGCTTAAAAATGAACAAATCATTCTTTTGTTTTGCACTTTTGCTATGGTATTGATGGATATCCAAAACACGTCCATTGGATTCTCTTAAAAAGAACCATTGATATCTTATTCATACTTTTTTTGGGGATAGCACTGCTCAAAGTGCTTAAAAAGAATCAAATTGCGATGAATTATATTTCTTGCATTCAGTGTTTGGCAAGTTAGGTGTTTGTCTTCTTCCCTCCCACCTTTTGGTAATCTTGGGTGAGCAAAAACATCTTGAGCTTCACACTTTTATTTTCAAAGCATATCTTTAGAAGGCCCACCTAATGAGACGCATCATGCACTGGAGAACTCATAGGCGACCCAAGCGGTACTCTTATTTTGGACCGCTATATAAATTATTGTGGGTGTGAGGAAAGTTCTCACCTGTTGGGTGATACTATTTTATACCGATGAATGTCTCCCCCAATATTCATGTGATATGTTAAAACCCGAAAGGGTTGGGAGGCCTCTTAATTGAGTGAATCACCGCATGTATAGACATTTGAAACTAATAATCCCAAAACATTACTAAGAGCCAAATGTGTTTAGAAGCTACCCTTTTATCCAAAAAAAGTATTTGAAAGTGGTGCATCAAAATTTACTTCTGAGAAGTTACTTGCCATGTCCAACTTTAGGCTCGCGCCATAAGTTGCATGTAAAATCATCTTTTCAGGGCATGAGGCAAGCCTACCTAAAATGATGGTTTCTATCTCTAGAGTTATAATGTTTGTTTATGTAAAACTTACCAAAAACATTCAAACAAATTTTTACATCAAACATTGTGCTTGAGCTAAAAAATTATTGAAACAAACAATAAACATGATGGTTGAATCACAAACCCTTTGATTTAGTGTATGCTTTTAAGAGAAACCCTATATTTTCACTCCTTAAGGATCTTCTAGAATAAAGGTTTTTGAATATTCAAGCCTTAATTTTAGGCTACATTAGCTCAAAGTAAATGTTGGAAACTATGGCTTATGTATCGTGATTTCACAACTTAAAGCCATAGACATACAGGTCACACAAGTACATGCTTTTTGAGTCAATCATAGTTGTATCACTTACCACATCTGGAAATAGATCAAAACATCCAAAAATTGCAAGAAAAACATCAACGTTGATTCCAAAACACTAAAACTGAAAAACCAATTTACATAGAAGCTACTTTTGCTATTGTCTCTAGCACACTTGATCCAAAATTGGGCCCACTTGCTTGAAAAAGCCTACTTTTTCTCTTTGTCCCAAAAACTTCACTAAATAAAATCAATTGCATTTGATAGAATCTACGTACTTGATGCAAAACCAGTGCACTTGCTCCTTTCAGCTCGCACTTGCTTCTCAGAAACTAGCACACTTGCCAAAAATTTGCTCGCAATTGCCAAAGAAAACTCACTTTTGACTAAGTAATCACCACATTTGACAAAAACATACAGAGGTCTCACTTGACATTTCATCTTGCACTTGCTTCTTAAAAACCAGCACACTTGACAAATTTTAGGTCGTAGTATAAATTTGGCTGCTTTTGCTCATAGTTTGTCACTTTTTTCTCAAAAACACATCACTTTTGCTCTATCCTACTGACAATCAAAAAAACTAATCAAAGTTTCCTATAGGATCCTTGTTAGAACAAAAAAATTGGAAACCTAGATAAGTTATATAGTCCTTCATCCACTCTCAACATTCCATCCTACTTTTGAAAACCAGAATCAAAACAAACAAACCTGGATTACTCCCTCACTCACACTTCTAATATATAAATGATTACTTGAACATCACAACTAGTTCAAGTAAGATTTTCCACAACATATTCTATAGAAGAAGTGAGATATCAATTTAAGCCTCCCAGCATTTTGAGTTCCAAGAATAGTGTCACCTCAAAATAGCACTCAAACCTTAGGGTCTTGAGCTTCATAACAAACCATATCAAAACACCCATAGTTTCACCATATGACCATTTGGCGTTTAACAACTCTCGTTCAACAATCAAACCTTATAGCACCAATCCTACAACCAAGTCTCACACACATTGAAGGTGAACAAACTGATATCATTAGCAGTTTAAGGACCTTCATATTTGAGAAGAACGAAACACCCCCAGTGGAAAAGAGCAACAAACATCTTGGATAAAGAGGAAGAGAAAACAAACCTAGTACCTGAAAGACCCATGTTACTACCTCCTATGTGGCAATATATACCCATCATTCATGATCTCTAGCAAGAGAAAAATCCTTAAGCAGAAATCCATACTATGACTTTCAAAGAACTGTCCTACTCTAAATTTTTCTAAAGGGTACATCTTGAGAAGATATCACACCCATCAAAATCAACTAGAACATTTTTATTTATGCTTTTCAATGGTCCAACCACCCTTGGATCTTCAATAGAAAATCCCAAAAAAACAAAAGAAATTTCATTTTCCTTAAAACAAAAAATCCAAAAAAACAAAAGCAATTTCATTTTCCCTAAAATAGAAAATCCACAAAAAACAAAATCATTATTTTTCATAGCTAGGAGTCACGAAAGTTTTCACAAAAGCTTGGAAGTTGTTTATGACAACTATGAGATCACAACATAGGAATAGCATGGAAGCAAACAAGAACAACACAACATCCCGCAAACAAACACCACAAATGACAAAGGTGGCACATGGGGCTATAGGCCAAGTGACCTTGAAACACCCCATAAGAGACCCACATACAAGGACACATTCATTGAGGAAGATCTAAACCGCAAACAACAAGAAGCGATATAACAATCCTACCATGAACCAAAAAGAGTAGTCATAAAGGAGGTAGATACTAAGGAGGAAATAAATGATGAGGAACTATTTGAAAATTCCAACAACCCCAAGGTGCTCAAACTAATAGATAAATTGTTGAGAAAGGACCCAAATTCATAGTTCTTTAAGTTAGCATAGAGTGGTGTAAAACTACCAATAGATTTTAATGTGGAGGCTCTCAAAGATATCCTAATCTTATTCCCTTAGGGGATAACTTAGTTGTGAGATAGATATCTAAACCCATAGAGATTTCAAACATGTCACCTATATTCTCATAAAACAATGGTCAACCCATGGAAAACCCATTGTATAAAAAACTAACTCAGATCAAACAAGCAGTAGTGCCACAACAATAGTAGGGAGGTCCATCCCAGTACATATCACAAAGCAACAATCCACCCCCAAGACAATATGTACCTCAAAACACTTTGAATGTTGACCCTTCCCAAAACATGTAGTACCATCAACAAGGTGGACCACAAGTTCCCCTTCCAAATCAGTACCATCAACAAGGTGGACCACAAGGTCCCCTTCCAAATTAGTACCATAAATAAGGTGGACCACAGGGTCCCCCTCCCTATTAGTAGTACCATCAACAAGGTGGACCACATGGTCCCCTTCCAAATTAGTACCATCAACAAGGTGGACCATAGGGTCCCCCTTCCATATCAGCTCCAACAACAAGGTGTGCCACAACGTACCCTTCCTAGTTCATCCCATCAACAAGGTAACCCTCCAATGCACCATCAGGGAAACCTTTAGTACAGTTCACCCCAACAAAAGTGTGTGCCACAGGGCACCCTTCTTCAGTTGTCTCACCAACAAGGTAACCCGCCAACGCACCGTCAGGGAAACCTTTAGTATAGTTCATCCCAGCAGCAACATGTGCCACAAGGAACCCTTCTTCAGCCATCCCATCAACAAGGTAACCCACCAATGCACCATCAAGGAAACCTTCAGCATAGTTCACACCAACAACAAGGTGTGCCACACGGTACCCTTCCCAATTTTTCCTAACAACAAAGTACCTTGCCAACGCATCAATAGGGTAACCTTCAATATAATTCATTCCAACAACAAGGAGCTAACCCTCCTTACACTCAACAAGGAGCTAACCCTCCTTACATTCAAAAAGGAACTAACCCTCCTTACACTTAACAAGGAGCCAATCCTCCTTACATCCAACAATGATTTAACCCTCCTTCCACCCAACATGGATACCAAGGTCTCGTACCTTCACAATACCCAATCTATGGCCAAAGCATGGTAAGACAACAATGTTATTACATGCAAGAGTTTTAATTAAACATACTAAAAATAGAGATAGAACTACAACTAGAAGCAGTGAACCAAAATATAGTATACATGCAAGTAGGGAAAACAAAGAAGACATACACCCTTAAGGAAATATGTCCATTCCCATTTGATTGCTCCATCACTACACTACCTTTTCCAAAAAGCTTTGAAATACCCAAGTTCGACAAGTACAAAGTAAAAGGAGATCCAGTAGAGCATGTACAAGACTTCTCAATGACATGTATGGAGGTACAAAATAATGATGCTTACCTCATGAGGCTCTTCCCATGCAGCCTCATAGGTCATGCTATGGAGTGGTTTTCCATCTGTCACCAGGAATTAAAACCTTTGATGATTTATCTAGCAAGTTCATAAGACACTTCTCATTCAACATAGAGTAAGACATCACCATCACAAATTTATCCACAATCAAACAAAGTCAAGGAGATTCCTTTATCTCCTGCCTACAGAGATGGAGGCACAAAGCTAGTCAATGCAAATGGCTCATTCCTGACAAGGAATTGGTAGATATATTCATCTCAAATGTCCTACCTGAGATCAACTACCAACTAACTATGTTATGTCCTCCAAACTTTGAAGAAACGTTAGAAAAAGGATTACATATTGAGAGATCCATCATCACAAGGGGAGTCCTTAAATTGAACAACTCAAAAGATAGTCCATCTAGTTCAAATGATAAACCTAAGATTTGGGAAAAGAACAAAAATATTACAAATGATGGAGTATTTGATGCTAGAGCACTATGGCATGCACAAAATGCACCTCAAAACAAGCCTCAAGAGGCAAAAACAAGCTATGTTCAAAATAGTGCACAAAACAACCAACTTACCTATCCCAAGAACAATCAGGTAGTCAACCAACAAATGAATCAAGGAGGGCAACAAAATCAATACGATCAACCCAGGAGGTAGTTCACAGTACTAGGAGAGTCACTTGAAATAATCATGCATAAAATAGTGCAGAAAAACCTCATCAAGGTAAATGATTACCCAAAGTATGATGAACCTAGCTTCAAGACACCATGTTATAATGAGAAAGACGTGCAAATTCCATAAAATAAAAGGAGATATAATAAACAATTGCATACGACTCAAACACCTCATCCAAGACTTGATAGACAAAGGGGAAGTGGATGTTAAACATCGTCCTAAAAACAAGGACCTTCAAATATACACAAACCCAATCCCAAACCAAACTAAAAGGAATGACAAAGTAAAGGACGAGGATTATCATAATGTTAATTATACCTACGGTGACACAGTTCTAGGAACCCTCTTGCAAGCTAATGACAATAAAGAAATGTAGTGACTATATGAGGTGGAGACAACAACTGCAATGTAACTACCCATCGAGGGAGAGTTACAATACAAGGATCCCCAACTAAACCCACAACTAAGTCATCAAATGACTACAACATTCTGGAACAGTTGAAGAAGACTCCTACCTTAATCTCAATCCTAAAGTTGTTGAAACTATCACCCACACATAGGGAGATATTGGAAGCATCAGTCCCTAACAACCTTGATCCTAATCAGTTCCAAGCCATGGTTGGAAAAATCATAGCCAACAATCATTTAGTCTTTTCTGAGAAAGATCTTCCACAAAGGACGTTCCACAACCAAGCCCTCTACATAGAGGTTGGTATCCACAAGAATGTGGTCAAGCATATGTTAGATAATGGTGTGGATCTAAAACTTTGTACCTTAAAAATTGTCAAACAATTGGGTATTTTGATGTTGTGATGGACAAAGGAAAGAGTATCACTATAAGGGCCTATGATGACCTTGAAAGAAATTTAGAAGGAACAATTAGGTTACCAGTGTAGATAGGGTCAGCCATCACATAAACTACGTCTCAAGTACTTGACCTTGAGTTGTCGTATAACCTCCTCCTATGATGCCCTTGGATCCATGCATTACAAGCAGTCCCTTCAACCTCCCACCAATGTCTAAAGTTACCCCACGAAGGAAAGGAGGTAACCCTATATGTCAATCCTAAACCTTTCCACTTTTGTGCAAAGTTGGAAGAGAAGTATAATAAGATACAACACATACCTAGCAACAACATATCCTTCCATTCATTCTCATACATTGACCCTTCCAAGCTACCATTGACCTCATCCAAGATCACATCAAGTGAGCAACCAAAAATGGAAACCAAGGTTCAAGTACTAGACAAGGGTAATGGAAACTACCACTTCAACCAAGCATTTCACATTGGCATGCTTCCACCAACACCCAAAGTTGATGGAGGTTTGAAAGAGATCAAGCCTGCTCAGACAGAGAAAATGATAGCCAAACCCACAATTTTCACCAAGTGGGGAGACATAAAAGACAAAGAGATATTCAAAGACGACTTATCATCCATGATTTACAAAGAGGACTAAAAAGAACTAGAACAACCACAACCCATTCTAATTGATCCTAATAGTAGAGGTTATCAATTAGCTAAAAAAATGGGATATCAGGGAATAGGTGGCCTTGGGCTACAAAAACAAGGCCGATGGGAGCCTATCATAGTAGAATAGAGAAATAAAAATATGGGACTACGTTATGAGCCAAAATATGTGGTTACTCCAAAAATTGGACGAACCTTTTTTAAGAAACAAGAAACTTCTACTAGTGTTAAAGCACTAGATATCTACCATATCATGGACAACAATTTACCCATCGAAGACTTATTCGACAACTTTAGCATTGATAGGTTCCCTCTCCAGTTTATCAAAACCATTCCCAATATCTATTATTATTTTGGAACCGATTCTAACAAATATGAATGGGATTCTCCTTCCTTTATCACTAGATGTGGTTCCCCCACTTATAGTAATGATGACCTAGACACCCAATGGGAAAAAGATACCGGAGCCATAATAAACATTTCAGCAACCTTTGTAAGCTTTGCGGATAATGACGATAGCCTACCCCTGTGCTACCCACAATTGATAGACTAGGACCAACAACAACGTTAACCTATTCTGGATCATTTCTAGAATGATGAGGCAATCACAGAGTTCATGGAAATTTGGATAGACATACCAATAGGGAATCATAAAGCACAGTTTGTCATGGAACTTGAGCAGGATGCATACTTCGGTGGAGATATTGAATCTTCTAGTCACAAAAATGAAAGAGAAAACATAAAAATAAAAATGTGATCCCTTACAAAAGACCACAATGTGGCTCTATCAGATCCGAAAAAGAAGAAAATAAAGGATGCATCTAAAGGTGAAAACCTCCCTGAGGCACCTGAGAATGGAGGGTTCAATCTCCCCATATCGGAATATCAAGAAAGATCAACACTCCTAGTAGTAGGGTCCATAAATGTTGGCACGACAGAGGACCCAAAGATAACATACCATGTGGCACCCATTAGTAATCATATATGCACCCCGTCAGATTTGCAAAAATCAGACTTCTGTTGCAACATTGAAACTCTTTCCAGATGTGGGTGGTCTATAAGGAAAGAGAATCTCCAAAGCGAGTTGATTCTCCGTATAATGATCCTATTTTAAAATCTTCTTGGAAAAGGGATAGAGAGAAAACATAAAATTAACACTTATGACCTTGAAATGTTTTTTAATAATGGATGATGAAATACTGACTATTATGGATTCTCCTCACAAACAGTGCTCAAAAACCAACAAAATTTCACAACCTCTCAAGAACAATTTTTTTTACATAAGTACTTTGCATGAAGGTCTGTTCAAAACACAACATGCAACCTGTATCTTTGGACTTTTATGCATCAAACTATAGCCTAGGACATAACAAGGACTTCTTAAACTGAAATCACAAGAATAACATCAACTGTAACTGTAAATGGACACAAAATGATAGATAGGAATGTTGTTTTTTATTCACTATAGGAGTATGCCAAAAATAATCTCACTGAGTACAAAACAGTTTCAGCTCAAAAAATGTGTAAGAGCCAAAACCGACTGAACTGGAAAACCCTAAGTTTTCTCCAAAGATATATGTCTCAAACCCTAATCCGATCTCTTGAAAAAAGCTCAAGGAAAAGGTCCCAAAAACTGTGCAACAAGTCAACATAAAAGTGGAAAGTCACACTTTTTGCATGCATCAATTGTCAGGCTTCTAAAAAAGCAAAAAACTACTTTTACAGCAAGGAAAACACCTTATCCCTCCAACTGAAAACTCCAATCCGACCAAGAAGAAAGTCAATGCTTACCTGCTAAAAATTACCAAGAAAACAAAGCAATTTATAAAGCATTGCTTTGCTTCTGCTTTACATGATGCAGTTTTACAATTATTCCATTTTACAATTAAAGATTTTAAGAAATATTTCGCATATAACACCTTATATCTCGTTTACAAAGTTTGATTTTTCTCATAAAAAATCATAAAAATAATATACTCTTTTTTACATGTTTAATTTTTTTCTCAAAAAACAATTAAAATAAAATACCTAAGACAAACTCCTATCAATATTAATTGATTTTTCCCAAAATCAATTGAATAAATGCCTAAGTATGGACTTTAATTTAAAACAATATCCCTCCAAGACTTAATTGATTTCCATAAAAACAATTATAAATTTAAAACTTAGGACCTTAAGGCATAAGCAACCTTCACTCATATTTTAAATGATTCTCCTCCAGCTTAATTAAAAAACTAAGGACTTAGGCAAATAATATTAGATGAAGACCTTTAAACAAAGTTGACCTAAGCATGTAAATTCGGCCCCTCATGGTATTAAGCAAAGTTTGAAACAAGCAGAAATTCAAAACCCCTAAATCTGAATTAGGGCAACATGGACAAAAGGTAAGGTAAAACCCTAACTCCACTCATTTCGCATCTTTTGACTCGGAGACTTTGAGCTCTGTTGGGAATGAAGGCACCGCCATGCTTATGGTCGACCTTGCAGTTTGGGAAGGCTTTGAAACTTCTGATTTCTCCTCCATTGTGGTCGACTTTGTTCTGAGACTACATGGTAAGTTGATTTTCTTTAACATAACGCTTTCTCCATTGTTTTGAAAGCAAGAAAAAGCCTCTGAAGGCTGGGGCTTCTCCTCCATTATTCTCTGATTTTTCTCTTGCATTCTCTATTCTATGTGCCTTGTTTGTATCTTCTTTAAAACACCATTATGGGAGCTCGAGCATTAGCTTTTGTGGGCTCCAATGAGCCGGGCGTGGCCTGTGAGTTCTCCTACGAGCATGCAATGGTAAATTACCTTCTAGCCATGTATTTCTTTCTTCAAAATAGAAAGATTACGAGCTTCCTTTTTCTTTAAAAAAGGTTGCTATCTTTAAAAAAAATTGCAGGCCTGTTGTGTGGTCGTGCCATGCATTCTTGAAAGGGTATACTGAAGCTTTCTAGGCTCGACCCAAGAAAGGAATCTCTTTCTTCTTTCAAATTTTGAACGAACCCCTATATGGGTATCATGTAATATGAAGAAATTTGTATTCTCTGTCTGGGACCACAATGATTTCTTTTACCTCATGTTGCTTATTAAAGAAAACCACACATGGGTATTTCTGAAAATTGGAATATCTTGTCTTTAAATTCGAAACCCTAATGTGGGTATTCAAAAAAAAAAAAAACACTATACATTTTGATTACTCATAAAAAAAACCGGGCTTGACCCATTATGTATTTTTGCATATGAATAAAATTTGTTCTTTAGCAAAATCTGTATGTGGGTATTTGATATTTGTAAAAAAAATGCCTTTCTGAATGTATATTTTTCCCTTCTATATCAACTCGACCATGGAAACACTGTGTAAATTCTATTTTTTGCAAAAAACCCCACCTGGGTGTATAACATTATGAGAGCACATATTTCTTTTGTATAACTATTGAAGACCCTCACATGGGTTCATGAGATTCTGAAAATGTATCCTTTGTTTATATTTTAAATTGTCATCTTCGTGCTGCTTCTTCCTTGCACACATAAATCTTCTTGATCTAAACTATAAATTACTTGTCCAGTTTGTCTCTTATGCACTCCAAACCCTCATTCACACCATGTATAAAGTATACATGTTGTTTGTTCTAAAAGTAATCCTCATGTATGTGAATCCTCAAAAACCTGTCTGATAATTGTAAATTTTTGAAGATAAAGCTTGAGTGACAAAACAATTAACTGATAGAACAACACAGATGTCTAAAACAGTAAATTATGATGGTCCTCTTTTCAAAACAGTACATTCTCAGCCAAACAGAAACTGACTATTTTGTTAGTCATTTGCATTCTGGCAACAAACTCTTCATGTATTTACCTGTTCTTGACATAACCCCATAACTTGCATTGTTCGCTATCATTATTTAAAGATAGAGCGATGTTGTTCCAAAACAGAAAATATGAAACAACACTACAAAGAGAACAGTCTTAAAACAGCAAAACAGTATTTAAAATAGTAGCTCGAAAACATAAAAAATTTATAGTTTCAGCTAAAACAAGTTGTCCAATTAGCATTCATTTGCAATTTTCACTTCTATATGTTGATCTGATTGTTATAAATGTATGGTAGTTTGCTCACTTGTTCAATTGTAAAGCTCAGAAGAGCATGATGATTGCATCTTCCTTTCTCGGCCCTATTGTAACATATAAGGGCAGCATGTCGGGCTCTACCCTTGTGGGAGCCCATTTTTTCCCACATGCTTGGTCTTCAAAAGATAAACAGCTACATGGCTTTTCCTATACCTGCACAAGGAAACAAACAGTGTTAGCATAAAAAACAATATATCATGTTTGTGTTGATGTTTCTCCTTCAGCTCATGTCTCTGCACTTTCCTTGATTGTTTCAATGCATGATTAGTAGCATACTACATTATCGTTGATGGTCCATGTAGGTATATTCATAGTTGGAGCCTCTGACATCCCTCTCTTCTTTCCTACAGGTCAACGAAGCTTGAAGAAGACAAATGGCTCACCACTTTTGCGTCGATCATCAACCAATCAAGCAATGATGATTATGTTTGTACTTATGTAATTTTTCTTTTATGCATCCTCCATAGTGTAGTGTGATGCCTATGATGCACTGTCATAGTTACATCCATGACTTGTGTGGATATTTGATTTCATTCTTTCTGCTTTTCATTTGGAAAAGGAAAAATGCATCCCAATGCAAATTTGTACTAGCATTTGTATTCTCACAATCAAATGAAATGTTGTAAATATGAATCACGTTGTGAAATAAATGAAAGCATTTGAAAAGCTTTATTGTTTAATGCTCAATCATGCACTTCATTTGACTGTAAAGCATTGAAAAGCAATTTCTGAAACTCTAATTCCTCTTTTCAAAGCATAGCTATCACTTAATGAACTAAAACGAAGTGCAAAACAGCACTCAAGCATATTCAAAAATAACTGCATTTCCACTTTTAAATATAATAGTATTTAAGTCAGCTCCACCATTTGAGCTGTAGCAAAAAATTAGTAACATTTTGGCGATTTCTACTAGATGCTTGCCAGCTAAGCATAGATCAGTTGCTTTTAAAAAACTCCATTGGGGGCGGAGTCAAAACTACCCCTTCATGAACTCAGAAAAACTAAAACAGCAACTCCAAAACAGCAGCAAAATAAAACGAACAAAGCTAAAAGAAAACTAACAGACCTTGATGGCCAACAGAACAATGTGCGACAGCGCTTAGGGAAAGAAAACTACTGAAAATAAATGTGTGTAACGCACTTATTTGTAACAACCACTCTATTTATTTACAAGATAGAACTTATCTCAGAGGCAATACTTGAGGTGGATCCCATTAACTGGGATAGACAACACCTCTCCAGTCAGCTTTGAAAGCTGGAAAGCGTTGTGCTCCTTGCACTCCATGATTACATAAGGCCCGTCCCAAATTGCATCGAACTTGGAATGTCGTCCAAGTCTGCTTTTATATTCATTCCATTTGAAGACCAGATCGCCAATGATGAATTCTCGTGGTCTTTCCTTCTTATCAAAAGAGCTCTTCATCTGAGCTTGATATATTTCAAGTTATTTTAAATCTTCTCTTCTAGTTTCTTCAAGCTCTACCAACTATGCAAAACACACCTCAAGAGGCTGCTCATTCAGTAATTCCAGTTCTTTCACATAACTTAAAGTTGGCAGCTCAATAGAAATGGGTAACTTAGCTTCTTTACAATAAGAAAGTACATAAGGAGAACAACCAGTGGCCCTTTTTGGTCACTCTGTCAGCCCAAAGGGCTAACTTAAGCTTTTTTTGCCATGTTCCTTGATTGTCCTCGACAGTCTTCTTGATTATCCGGATCAGATTCTTATTTGTAGATTATGCCTTCCCGTTTCCCTACGGATAATAGTTAGAAGATGTATTCAAATAGATGTTATTTCTAACTGACCAATCAATAATTCTTAAACCAATGAAGGCCAAACCATTGTCGGAAATTATAGAATCTGGAGTACCAAATCTTGACACTAAGTCTTGATAAAAATTAAGCACAGAAGTCTCATTTGCTTCTCTCAAAGCAACTACCTCGGTCCATTTAGTAAAATAATCTTTGGTGGTCAGTATCCACTTATGACTTGCGCTTGAAGGTGGGTTGATTGGCCCTATAAAATCTAAGCCCCACTTAGCAAAGGGTTGCTCCACTTGAATCAGATGCAGAGGTAAAGTTGCAAGCTTCTGTTTTCCTTAAAACATAGCACATTTTTCACAGTTTCGGACCCAAGCAATAGCATCTTTGAACAAATTTGGCCAATAATAACTAATAGGCTATCGTTAGATCCTACTACTTTAGAATAATGGAATGTCAGTTATCGACCGGGCAGTGTCCAAGGCAGTTTGCAGAAGGAGATTATTTGAACAACCCATTTTATATTTTTTATTTTTCTTCCAAACTACAGAAATAAAATCTAATCTAAGGCCATTACTTCTTAACTAGAAAATAATCTTACTCTAAGAAAATCCAGAGATACTAAATTAAAAATCATAAGACAACTAATTTATAAAGCACTACGACTAAACTGGAAAGCATGGAAAAAAGCAAACTAAACAACTGATGTATCACAGAAACAGAAAAGTAAGGGAATAGACAATTAAACATCTTTTAAACAATAAAGGAATTTTATCAACTACAGAAGATAACTTATACAAATTAAAAACAATGGTGCTCCAAAACAACAGACTTGACTCTTCAACAACTTGTTACTTCCTACTGAACAAAAATTTACCTTTAACAAAGAAAATAACTTAACAATAAAATACTTATCTGTCTAGGCTAACTCCCCCTCGAGTGGCTAGCTCATGGGCTACTACTTCATATTTAACTCACATAAACTACTGATTCTCAAATCCTTTTATTACAAACAGTCATCATCATTCAAATTCAACAATTACCAATAGATAGAAATTAGATAACTCATTTTAACAATGATTTGAAAAACCATGTGAACAGCATAATGGTACTTCCTCTCTGTCTTATTCACTACTTATGAAATTATAGTTTTATAGATAACTTCTTAACTAAATCCTAAATTTAAGATGGCATGGATAGCCATTGAAAAATTCTTCCCTAACTTAAAACTAACCTGATGTCTTTAAAGCTTTAAAACATGTAGAAGGGTCGAGAAGAGCCATAAAGTTTTTAACAATAGAATTTAAAGAAACTGAAACTGAATCTTCGGTGCATCATCCAGGCATCTAGGAGTGGGTCCGTAGCATTACTCTTGAGGCACGTTCTAGCTAAACTTTTGCAACAGCCGCATGATGACCTGTTATTCCCTACAAAAACGCTCAAATCAACCCATTAAACGTGCTTTGGACAATTTCCTCAATTGATCAAAAAAAAGAAAGAAAGCATAATTTTCCTTAAAATAAGCAATTACTTCTCCTAAAGTTTAATAAATTGGCACAGGCTTAGGATTGAATTAGCAAAAGTAAGCTTTCCATATTTTATTATGATGAGGTTATTTTTACCTCATCATTTCCTCCCCTACCTAATTCATGGCAGGTCCTCCTACTCCATGGTTAAACCCCTGAGTTCTATTCCATTCTTCATAAAGAGTACTGAGATCATGTGTTTCCCTGGCTGATGCATTGAAAGTTTCAGGGTTATGATTGAACCCTCTATTGAACATCACACTTTCTCTCCACTCATTAAAGAGTCTGTCATTCTGATCTGTGGAAATATTAAAGGTCGGGGTGGATTAAGTAGCAAGGGGGGCCTGTATTTCATTTCTATCCGTTTTGTTCTCAGGGTTTTCGAGATTTTAACTAGAGCATCAGCCCTTCTAAATGACCATCTGATGTTTAGACGAGAAATAAATTCTCTTTTCTTTAAGTAAGTTGGAAGAGGGGTGAACCTTTCTTCACATGCATTCCATGCTTTTCCAATTAATTTATGTCCATTTTCCATGAAATTGTTATAACACAGCTTGAGGTTGTTGTCATACCTTTCCTTCATCTTTTCATTAACAAGAAGAGACAAAAATGTAGCTTTGAACCCATCAGGCCTTGAATTTGGGGACCTTATCTGGAGACCCACTATTTTCTCTGCCTGTGCAAATTATTTTGTTCAATCTTGCCAATGAATTTGATTTCTCATGGTTGTAATAAATGCCCTCAATTCTACCTGTACAACAAACAAATGAATAAAGAAATCTGTATGATTTTCTAATAACAAATAATGCAAAAAGAATTAACAAATTAAATCCTAGTCTTCAGGAGTCGACTCTACAAATATTTTCACAAACTCTTTTTCATTAGGCTCATAAGGTTGATCATTATAGATCCTAAACAGTTTCCATCTTAGCCATTGTTCATTCAAAAACATTGAGTAAATTCTCGATGGCCTTCTACAGTTCAACAAACAGTCCACAAGTTGACAAACATCCTGCTTCCCTCTATAGGCTTTATGAAATGACTCCTTTAGGAGCACCAGTTCTTTCTTCAGCCTATGATTTTCAGTTTGGACATTTCTAAGGAAGTAACACTGTTCCATCCATTTTATTAGCAGAGGTGGAATGCAGACCTGGAACCAATCAGTTACAACTAGTTCAGTTTGAATTGCTTTGGACTCAGTTTGGGGTCTCACAGTGCATTCCTCCAAATCCTGTTCTAGTTCAACTACTCTGCTGATGGAAGTGTTCAACAATTTAGTCTTTATTTTCTTGTCCTCCTTGAAATTTGTGAGCATGAGCACAAAATTATGTTTTATTCTTTCCATTTCTACATCTTTATGTGCAATTTTTACATTATAAGTTTTATGCTTTTGATTCTACTCCTGCATTTGTTCCTAAAAATTATAGATGTTTGAGTCTTTTTCCTATAGTTGTAGCTTCAAATCTCTTATTTCCTGATCCCTTTATTTATTATAGCAGTATGTACAGCCAACTCTTCTTTCTGGAATTCTATCAATTTGTTATTTTTAGACAATTGTCTCTATAAATCATCAATTTCTACTTTATACTTTTCTAATTCAGCAATGGCACAACTGGTTTCAATTGTTTCAACAATTTTATCTACAATGGGTGACAAATTTTCTGGTATACCACCATCCCCCTCAGGTTCTCTTCCCTAAGTTTCATCATTGAAAATTTCCTCTATATGTGCAGAATGGAAAGGAAATACCTCACCTAAATCCTCTCTATTTAAGGGTACCTCATCTTCACTGGCATGCTCTGAAATTTCTATGGGCTCTTGTGGCCACTTAGGCTTTTTCTTTTGTGAACTTCCCTCCTTACCCTATATTGGGGTTTCGGAGAATTCAGAAGCCAACCGGTTACTCCTTCTGAGTGGAGGTGATTCCTGGAAAATGACAGGTGTTTGATTTTTCCTCGTTTTCTTTTTTCTTGGTTTACTTGTGTTAGAATAAACAATATCAACCTGTTCTTGCAGGTCAGGGGTTTTGAATTTATCACCGCAGAGGTCTAGAAAATCCTCACCAAGAGTTGTGGGATTAAGAGCTTCCGGAGCTGAAGAGCCCTTAGGGAAAGTTGCTATGGATGATGGAATAGCCTGTTGGGATGGTTCCCGTGATTCTATGGTTCTTACAATTGCAGGCTTCTCTATTTTCTCTAAAAAAATTCTCCCATTTTCCCTTGGGTTTCTTATGGAAGTGGTACTTGCAGAATAGTTGAATTAACCCGTGATGTTTCAAAGTACCAAACCCTATTTTATACCTCTCCATGGAAGTATTTAAGGAATCACACAAGAATTCAGGCATATTAACCCTAAGAGTTGGATCCTCCTTTCTGTGACGTAAATGGGTCAACATACGAAAGGCAGGCCCTACAACTATAGTAAGTTGACCCTCACAAGTAAAGTACTTTATAATCCAAGCAATGGCAGTACCCCAAGGTTCTAATATGGAAGTTCTCTGGAATCCCTTATTTTGTCCCCTGGTACTTATTACTACCATTGGGTATGGGTCTCCTTCTCTAACAAATAATTCAGCTAATTTCTGGTATGTTATTTGAGAGGTTTCTTTTATATTTATGCCTGCATTCTCTAATCTAGATACGCGAGAAATAATCTTAGAGCTTACCTTGAAATGCTTCCCTTGAAGTACCACTTCACCATTTGTGTAGTTCTCAAAAAAAATATCTTACTAGCTTTTCATTATGGCCTTCAAATTTTCTGATGAAGTTTAACCACCCTGCTTCCTCGAATAATCTGGAGATATTACTTAATCCCAATCATTTTTCTGGCAAATCTGGCTCTGCCTTTCTTTTACCACCCCCCATTTCCTGATTTCACACTCTGCAAGAGATTTCAATTCCAACATAAAGCTCCCACGCAGGTTCTTTTGAAAATATTGCCTTTGAAATTACTTATTTGTTTTATTTGTAGCTTATGCTTCAATGATTTTCAATCTGCATGGAGGTTTGCGAAAGGCTTTGTCGTACAAGTAGTTGATCGTCGGGTGGCATAAATTACTAAATTGGAAGTGAGGTTTGTGCCAATTAATTATTCTTTAACCAAAAATAACTACCTACTTAAAGCGAAAATTAATACTTACCCTCGTTCTGTGATCGTTCGAAGATCTTAAACCTCACAGATTTGACAAGATGACGTGAAGGCATTGGTTGAAGTGATGGCGGAGTTATTATGATATGGTGCAGAATTCTATGAGGGATGAAGCTATCAATGAGGAGTACGGAGTTGGGTGGCTTACTTATAATTCAAGCACAAATAGAAAGACAGATGTATAGGATATTCTGATGGAAGAATCGTGAAAATTTTTAAAATTTGAAAAAGGTGGCAGAAATCAAGCAAACAAGTTCTAGAGCACGTAATTTGATCAACGCGCTTGAAACGAGTGCTTAAGTTCTGGAGCATCGATGTGTGGTGCAACCCAAACAAGAATGAAATGAAGGTTCTAGAGCATCGTTGAAAGATGCAGCTGAAACAAGAATGAAATGAAGGTTCCGGAGCATCGCTGAAAGATGCAGCCGAAACAAGAATGAAATGAAGGTTCCGGAGCATCGCTGAAAGATACAGCTAAAACAAGAATAAAATGAAGGTTTTGGAGCATCGCTGAAAGATGCAGTCGGAGCAGCTACGGAATGGAAGGTTTCGGAGCATCGCTGAAAGATGTAGCCGGAGCAGTGACGGAATGAAAGGTCGAGTGACATGGAAAAGAATTTTTGAACTTCACGACTTTGTACCTTGGTGCAGAATGCCTCTTCAACATGATAAGCTCTATACAAGTTCTGGAGCATCGAGCCTAAAAACGTCAAGTTTCGGAGCATCGGTACCAACATCATAACGTTCTGGAGCATCTTTGGAGGGTGCTCTAGAAGTTATTTTCTGCTTCTTGAGAAGTCCTGCAAAAACATGAAAAATATTTAGCTAAGCCCAAAAACGATGAAAGATTAACTAAAGGAAAATGTCTCAGCATATATGTCCATTTATTGCATATTTTCAAAATTTTATTCATTTTCATTTTTATTTTATTTTATTTATTTATTATTTTTTTTTTTTTAACATAACATTATTACTAGATAGACTCTGTCATGGCAGAGTCAACACATTGGACCTCGCCTTGTATTTCGACCATCCTTGTAAATTCTTCCCTATTGACTGGCTTATGGTAGACACATAAGTGATGACCATTAACCAATAGAGTTCGTGTGTCACCATCGATCAGTTTTAACTGAATAATTCCGTTCGAAAAGACTTCCTCAACTTCATAAGGTCCCAGCCAGTGAGTCCTGAGCTTGCCCTTATGATCCTTGTATCTAGAATCAAATAACAAGGCCCAGTCCCCATTATGAAACTCCTTCCCCTTAATATGTTTATCATGCCATACTTTTCGTTGATGTTGAATTAGTCCAGTTTGATGGATGGTGTCTAAACAAAGTTCATCCAACTCACTCAGTTGCAGAACTCATTCAACTTGGGCTCTTTTTAAATCTAGACCTAATTCCATAGCCGTTCATAGGGTTTGTAACTCAAACTCAATGGGAAGAAGAGGCTTCTTCCCAAAAATGAGCTCATAAGGGCTGAATCTATTCATAGATTTTCAGGTTGTGTTGTATGCCCATACGGCTTCAGGGAGTTTCCTGGCCCAGTCTTTTCTTCCAGAAAAGACTATTTTTTTTAGAATATTTTTCAATTCTCTATTAGTTACTTCTACCTGGCCATTCGCTTGAGGGTGGTAGAGGGATGACTTCCTATGGCTTACCTGAAAATGATTGGTAAATGCCAAGAGCACTCGAGACATGAATTGGGGTCCTTGATCAGTTATGATAGTTCGAGGGGCTCCGAATTTAAGGAATATTTTATTATAAAGGAAGTCTGCAACCTACTCTTCCCTAGCTATTCTTAAGGCTTGAACTTCAGCCCATTTTGTCAGGTATTCAGTGCAAACCAGTATATACTCTTTCCCTTGAGAGGAAGGATCTATGTGTCTGATGAAATCTAAACCCCATTTTTCGAATGGTTCAAGGACTACTTGAGGCAGCAACGGCATTTCCGAAGAAGCAGTTGGTCTTCCTACCCTCTGACATTCATCACAATGATGAACATAGTTCTTAATGTCTTTGTGCATTGAGGGCCAATAGTATCCGGCACCTAGGACTTTATGGGAAGTTCTCTTTGCAGAGTAATGTCCTCCAGATGGGTCATCGTGACAGGCTCTTAGAATGCTGTAGGTTTCATCGGCTCTTACACATCTCCTCAAAATCATGTCGGGACCACAACAAAATAACATTCCATGAATCCAATTGAACGGGGCACTTTCCCTGATTAGACGCTTCTTTTGCTTAGATGTGAATCCAGGAGGTATCTCTAAAGCAGCTAAATAGTTAGCGATATCTGCAAACCAAGGTGATTTTAAAGATACTGCAAACAAATTTTCATCTGGGAATCATCCTGTATAGGGGTAATGTCATCTTCTTCATGTTTGATTCATGACAGAAAATTGGCTACCACATTATATTTCCCTGGTTTATCAAGAATTGTGGCATTAAACTCCTAAAGGAGCAATAGTCATCTCATAATTCGACCATTAACCATGAGTTTGTTCATTAGGTACTTCATAGCTGAGTGATTTGTATAAACTATGACCTTATACCCCGTAATATAATGACGAAATTTCTTGATAGTGTGAACAACAGCCAGGAATTCCTTTTCTGTTGTTGTATAATTCTTTTCTGTCGGAGTAAGATTTTTGCTGATGAAATATATAGCATACTTCCCCCGTTCTCATCTTCTTGTCCTAGAATAGCACCGATAGCATCATCAGAAGCATCAACATAGATATGAAACAGAATACTCCAGTTTGGCCCTCTCAGAATGAGAGCAGAGAAAAGTTTTTCTTTGATTGCTTCAAATGATTGTTGACACTCAGATGTCCGGACAAACTCTACTTCTTTCTATAAAAGAGAGAACATAGGAGCTGCAATTTTACTGAAGCCTTCTATGAACCTTCTATAGTAACCAACATGTCCAAGAAAACTTCTTACATCTATCTAAGTTTGAGGGATCGTCAACTGTTCGATGACTTCAATTTTCTTATGGTCAACCTTTATTCCTTCTGAGGAAATATGATGACCCGAGACTACTCCTTGCTCCACCATTATTAAGAATTTCTCATGGCTAAGGGATAGTCTATTTTCCTCACAAACTTTTAGAACTCGATCTAGGTTCTGAAGAGCTTTGTCATAGGTTGACCCATAGACTGTAAAATCATCTATGTAAAATTCGACACAGTCATTAACGAGAGCAGAAAATATAGCAAGAACGGCTCTTTGGAAGGTTGCTGGAGCGTTGCATAGTCCAAAAGGAAGCACTCTATATGCAAATATGCCCCAAGGGCAGGTAAACGTGGTTTTGTCTTGGTCTTCTAGAGCAACCTGTATCTGATTATAACCACTAAATCCATAGAAAAAAGAGAAATACTTCCTCCCAGCCAAGTTGTCCAGGACCTGATCAACAAATGGTAAGGGAAAATAATCTCTATAAGTGGCTTTATTGAGTTCTCAATAATCTACATAGATTCTCCACTTCCCATTTTTCTTTGGGACTACCACCATAGGTGATACCCATTTACTATCAGAGATTGGATAAATAAATCCAGCATGAAGGAGTTTCTTAATCTCAATTTTGACCAAATCCTTTAATGCAAGATTGAGTCTCCTTTGCGGCTAGCGAACATGCCTTATGCTGATGTCAGTGTAAATGTGATGAGTACAAACACTTGGGTGAATTCCCCTCATGTCCATATAATCCCAAGCAAAAGCTTTGGACCTTTCTACCAACACATTAAACAGCTTATCCTCCTGAGTTTATGTCAACCAGCTATTGATATTCAAGGTTTTTCCTAGTAATAGCATTATCGATTTTGTTTAAGGATGAACCGAGGTCATAGTATAAATAGGTCACAATAGTGTATTAAGAGGACAACTATGAGGTACCAGCTGGTGAAACCTTGTGATATCCTCATAGAAATGACTTGTTATGGGAATCATATTTGCTAAGGGATGCGAAATTCCCATTGTAGCATAACTATGTTCCATTCCACTTATATCAATTGGTTGCCCAAAAATCCTTGCAGCATCCATCATTTCTTCCTCATTTGGGGTTATAGCAAGGTGTGCTATTTTGTTTACTAACTCCTCCTCTAGTTCTTTCTCATGTTGTTTAATTACCACCATAGCTAGGGAGGCTAAACTGTCTGAACCATATGATTCCTCAGGTTCATCAACCCAGACTTTTTCATGCTTAGTAGGCTTAGCAGGGGGATATAAGAACAAGCGTTTTCTATCTTGGTCATGCGAAATGGTCATTCCCCCTTCCCTATAATCAATCGTGGCTAGCCAAGGTCTTCCAAGAATTATAGGATAGCTATCCTTAGCTGTAAGCGATTGAATTACGTGGAAGTTGACTGGATAATCCCATCCATCAACTCTAAAAAGGACATTTTTAATAACGCCCTTTGGGATGGCTATAGACTGATTTTCCATTTGTAAGACTATGGTTGTAGGACATAAATCAGTTAAACCTAATTTTTCCATTACATCCACAATCATCACGTTAATAGCTGCTCCTAGATCCACTAGTGCATTTGGTATTGTTACCTCATTGACTGTAACAGTTATAAGTGGAATTCCAAGATCATCATATTTTAGAGCAATAGTCTTTCCAGATAGAAAATCAGCTAAATAACCGTCAATATGAATGGTATTTATCATTTTTGGATTTCTCCCTAGTGTTTTGATACATAACTGTTTGATTAACTGGTTCAATTCAGGAATTTCTTTTATTGCTTGCAATAAAGGAACTTCAATTTGCAACTGCTTAATCTCCTGAATTAACACAGTTTCTATAGCCAAAGATACTTCCAGAGTTATGGACTTTAAACGTTTCGGATATGGTGCCATCTTTTTCTTCCCTGGAACAGGATCCTCCTTATGTTGACTAAGGACTGACCCTCCTCCCCCTGAGAAAGGTCAGTAGCCCCTATCGCTGAAAAAGGCTCTTTGTAATTAGGAGTAGTATCCTGCTTAGACGACGTGTCTTTTGTTGGACTTTTAGGCTCAGTTTCCTCCACTATTTCTTCAATGGTCGGTGGTTGAAGAGTTCAACCAGAACGCAACTGCACATTTCTAAAGTGTATTGCATTAAGCCTGGTAACATTTTCATGTTCGATAGAATAGACTGGTGTATTTTGGCGATTATTTTTAGGATTGGGAGCGGTTGTGCTGGAAGTTGAGGTTCGTTTACCTGCTCATTCTGAGGAGGGTTCTGAGCTGGAGGTAACAGGTTTTGTTGTTGATTCCTCCTTGGTTCAGTATAGAACTGATTTTGTGCCTAATTCCATTGGGGTACTGCATGTTGTTGGTACCACTATTGTTGGGGTTGATTTGGCCATTGTTGATTGCCCCATGTGTGGTTTGTCCACTCGGGGGATCCCCAATAAGGAGTTCCCCAGTTAGGTTGAGGTGGAGGTGACTGATTCCAAGATGGAGTCCATTGAGTATGAGCCCAGTTATTTTGTGGTCTCCAAGTAGGGTTAGGATTCTGTCCATAAGGGAAATTACCTCCTTGATGTTGGTTTAAGGCATGTATTTATTCTTCAACCTGAATGGTTTTTTTCTTAGTATTCTTAATATCTAACAAAAGCTCACACTGATTTGTAGGATGATTTTGCTCACACAGTTGACAAACATTGACTTTATCCAGAGGACACTCATGCAATAGGTGTTTATCCTGACACCTTGGACACTAAATTGACAAGGTCTCAGGGTTGCGAGTTTTAGCTTGTATACCATCTAAGGTGGTATTCAACTGCACGAGAATATTCATTTTTAGATTTTTTATTTCTTTGCGGAGCTTACCTATATCATTAGACCCTTTAAAAAGATTAGTTTTGTGGATTCCTCCCCTAGTATGGGAAAAATTCTAACAAAAATCACATATTTCTTCAAGAGTTAATTGAGATATGTCACCTTTTCCCATTAAATCAAGATTTCTTTGAGCGTCATCATCAAGACCATTAAGAAATATTGTTTTGAGAATCTCTACGCTAATGGTCATTTCTCCACATCTTTTGGAGAGGAAGAGGAACCTATCGAGATAATCCTCTAAACTTTCATCCTTGTTTTGCCTTAGCTTAAACAGCTCCTCCTTATGATCACTTACCCTACAGTAACTCTGGTATTTTTGCAAGAAAACAGTCTCCATTTCTTCCCAGGATGTTATACTACCATAACCCAATCCCATGAACCAGCGCATTGCTAAGTCCTTCAAAGTTGACGGAAAAAGATTCAACTTTTGGTTGTCATTCTTATAATCATGTCTGACATAGGACTTTAAATTCAAAGAGAAATTGGTCAGGCTCTTCTAAAGACAAGCCACTGAAGGTTGGAAGGAAAGCTGGAGAAATGTTCTTCATGACAGTATCATCATCAATGTCCAACGTAATAGGATAGGTAAACATTCTAGGAGGCTAAGGTTCATTGTGGTTAGGGTCAGCTCTACAATCTCCCATGATGTTCAGAAGAGGATGTTCCTCAAAAGCAATTTCCTCTATAACTGGTTGTTCTGCCAGTTGCTCAACGGGTAAATAATGGAAAGCCTCTAGTGGAGCAAGCTCAAATAATTCTTCAGAAGCATGGTCGTCTGAGCCTTGGGCTTCCCTATGTATGATACGTACATATTTTGGGGGGGTCTTTGGTATAAAATGTCTGTGAGGGCCTTTTTTTCGGACCATACAGAAAATAAAGCCGACTAAGATATTTTTGGCATACAACTTTGTATTCAAACCGTCTCCTAATAACACTTAAGCAAAAAGGATTTTTAAGAAGTCCTCGGCAATGGCACCAAAAATTGATAGGTTGTCGTTAGGTCCTACTACTTTAGAATAATTGAATGTCAATTGTCGATCGGGCAATGTCCAAGGCAGTTTACATAAGGAGAATATTTGAACAACCCATTTTTATTTTTATTTTTTTCTTTCAAACTACAGAAATCAAGTCTAATCTAAGGCCATTACTTCTTAACTAGAAAATAATCTTACTCTAAGAAAATCCAGAGAGACTAAATTAAAAAGCATAAGACAACTAATTTAGAAAGCATTACGACTAAACTAGAAAGCATGGAAACAAGCAAACTAAACAACTGATGTATCACAGAAACATAAAAGTAAGGGAATAAACAATTAAACATCTTTTAAACAGTAAAGGAATTTTATCAACTACAGAAGATAACTTATACAAATTAAAAAAAATGGTGCTCTAGAACAACAGACTTGACTCTTCAACAACTTGTTACTTCCTATTGAACAACAATTTACCTTTAACAAGAAAATAACTTAACAATAAAATACTTATCTGTCTAGGCTAACTCCCCTCAAGTGGCCAGCTCGCGAGCTACTACTTCGTATTTAACTCACATAAACTAATGATTCTCAAATCCTTTTATTACAAATAGTTATCATCATTTGAATTCAACAATTACCAATAGACAGAAATCAGATAACTCATTTTAACAGTGATTTGAAAAACCATGTGAATAGCATAACTATACTTCCTCTCTGTCTTATTCACTACTTATGAAATTACAGTTTTATAGATAACTTCTTAACTAAATCCTAAATTTAAGATGGCATGGATAGCCATTGAAAAAGTCTTCTGTAACTTAAAACTAACTTGATGTCTTTAAAGCTTTAAAACATGTAGAAGGCTCGAGAAGAGCCATAAAGTTTTTAACAACAGAATTTAAAGAAACTAAAACTGAATCTTCGACGCATCATCCAGGCATCTAGGAGTGGGTTCACAGCATTACTCTTGAGGCACATGCTGGCTAAACTTCTGCAACAACCACATGATGACCTTTTATTCCCTACAAAAATGCTCAAATCAACCCATTAAACCTGCTTTGGACAATTTCCTCAATTGATCAAAAGAAAGAAAGAAAGCATAATTTTTCTTAAAATAAGCAATTACTTCTCCTAAAGTTTAATAAATTGGCACAGGCTTAGGATTGAAATAGCAAAAGTAAGCTTTCTAGATTTTATTATAATGAGGTTATTCTTACCTCATCAATAACCAGCCCGCATAATTTTCAGGGTTGTTCTTCTTGCAGCAAAGTGGCCTCCTGAAGGCCCATCATGAAATTCCACTAAAAGCTTATCAACTCGGTCAGGTTCAATGCATCGTGACAAAACACCTTGAAAATCTCTTCTATATAGAATGCCATCAATAATTACAAAAGGAATAGACTGTAATCTGTAATACCTCCTTTTTTCTTTCTCTAGACCTTTGGGACACTCGCCAGTTTGTAAATAAAGCATCATTTGCTGCACCCATGTAGCAACAGGAACTGGAACAGTTGGTGCATCATCATTGTTTAGCACTGTGGCAACTTTTTCAGTCTCCTCTAGTCTGCTGCCCGCTGTGTTTTCTGCAATCTTTTCACACAAACCCTTACCTCTAACGAGTTTGGTTATTTTAATATCTATTTCAAACTCCATGACCTTGGTTATCCAACCAGCACGCTTGTCATTAATTTCATGGTTCGGCAAGAAATCTTTAACAGTTGAATGCGCAACCAACAAATGAATCTTGTTGTTCAATAGCATATGTCTGAACTTTTTTTAACTTCTTACTATAGCAAACACATGCTTCTCAGCAAAGGAATACTTTACCTCATAATCGTGAAGTACCTGGCTGAAAAAGGCCACTGGTTGCTCCAAACCTTCATCGTTCTATTGGCAAAGCATAGCAGAAATAGTATCAACTCCTCCAAATGCGTAAAGAATGAAATCTCTGTCGTACTTTGGATTAATGAGGGTAGGGGCAGTTGCGAGAGCTTCTTTGATCTGATCAAAGCTCCTTTTACCTTCCTTAGTCCAAGTGAAAGGTATATTCTTTTTCAGCATATTAACGTGCCTCTACTTTGTTAATTTTGTTTGGAATATCAAACTGAGTCTTTATAGCAACAAGTCTATCTACATGCTTATTCTCATTTCTAGGAACTGAACAAATATTAAAAGCATCAAGATCTTCTATTAAATCCCATACATGATACTTGTATTTCTTAAGCAAGTCATTTTTTGTAGCATTTAGATTTTTGGCCTGATTTACTACTAACTTAGAATCACCATAAACACTCAAACATTTAATACCTATTTTTCGAGCCCACTCTAGGCCATGTACAAGTGCTTCGTATTCAGCTCTATTGTTTGTACAGCTGAATGCGAATCTAAAAACAGAATAATATTTTTCTCCCTCCGGTGAAATCAGCATGGCCCCACCGCCAGCACCTACACTGCTCCTCGAACCATAAAAAAAGAGTTTCCAAAGTTCATTTTCCTGCCCTACAAGTTGTACTTCCCTTTTAATCAGATTAGGCATATCAAAATCAGGTTCGCAAATCATGTAAACCCTTAATCCTACCTCATTTGTATGCTAGAAGGGATCAAGCTCGTGATCCTCGGCTGCCCATTCATCTAGATTTATACTTTCTACATGGGTGATGTGATCTGATGTCATGGTTTGTTCTTCCAGTATAGGGGTGACCCAGAGGTTAGCATTTATAGGGCTCAGAATGTATGGTTCAATGTGGTCTTTGGCTAAAGGTTCAGACTTTATGGTCACCTTTGTACCATACCTTGTTCTAAAAAATAGATGAGACCAGTCAGATGATAAGAAACCCCCCAACTTGGCTGTAAAATCCCTTGATAGGCCAATGGCAAAGTGTGGTGGCAGATCAATTACATGTATATCTTGATGAATCGCAAAAGTAGGGGATGCGTGCAAAGTAAGGGCTAAATTTTCTACTATACCAGCAGTCTTAATAGCAGACCCATCCAACTGAACGACACCCTTCTGAGGATTAGGTTCATAGACAAGACCTAAAGCATCAGCTAATTTCTTAGGCATGACAGAGTTTCTTGCACCAGAATTGACCATGCAGTTATGCACTAATTTATCTCCAATGATTAGATTTAAATACAATGGGGGAGGCTTTAGCTCCTTACCTTTCTATTCGCTTTTACCTTCCAAACTGTTAGTGAACACTGCTTTGGAGCACCTTGATTAGTATCACCAGAAATGGAAAACACAGCTAAAGCATCTTGTAGCAAACTTTTCTGACCTAGGATGTGCAAAGCATCTAATATAGACATGTTGATAGTAGTCTTTCTGAGATTTTCAACAATATTAAAAGAACTAGCATTTACCTTCTGCTGGTTTTTTGAAACAGCAGCATCATTTTGCTTCTGCAAGGGCTGCAAATGTGTCTTTAACTGCTCTTTTCTAGGTATCTCTTGGCCCTTTTTTAAAAATTGCACCTTGGATTGTGTTGCAGCATTAGTACTGGATGTAGAAACAGGCTGCTTATCTTTCATTGGCTTTTGTTGTGAACTTCCAACTTGTCCTAGATCCATTGCTCTTTTTTTCGATCTTGTGTTGGCTGTGACAAGAGAAACTTGTTGATGCTGGCCATTCACGCCACAAAACTCAGAACTCTGCCAGTTTGGCAAAGCAACCTCAAAACCTTCTTGTTGTTCCAAGTTCTAATTTGAAACGCTTTCTGAACCTACATAACTATTTTGAACCATTAAAGCCTGATTCCTCCTGCCATTATCACACGCTGATTGGTTATGGGGTTGGTTGCATGGATAACACCAATCACAATCTTGGGCAATATTATTTTGAGGTACGAGCTCCTTTGACAAACTGGTTGTGTTTGGGTTGTATGGTTAGAAGGGTCTTGGTTTAAAATTTCTCTTCTGGCCCTGGTAATCATTTTGAAAAGTAGGCCTATTAGGTTGGTTCTGCTAATAAGTGGCTTGATAGGATTTATGTTCATGACCTACTTGTTTCTTAATACTCACAAGGTAAAACCTAAATGTCTTGAGTATACTTTTAATCTCCTGGATTTCTTAGTTTTGGGCTGGAGCAGCAATTTGTTGTGCTACGATTTGATAACCTATTGTTGGGACACTGGGAACATTAGTTAAGTGGGGTAAAGCAGTAGGGGTAGGTGGTTGTATCTTAGGAAATAGCAGCATAGGAGGTCTAGGAGCTATATCTCTAGCCTGAATAAGGAAATTTTTGGCTCTAATGGCGATATCGTAAGCATCGGGGAGTGTATGCCCACCCATAAACTGGGTCATGACTAAAATCTTACAGTTCAAAGCTTTTAAGTAAAATAGAAAAGCGTGAGCTGGTAAAGGCCTTACCGTTGCATGAATTCTGGCCCAAGCTCTCTAGAAATGGTGATTGAAATCCACCAAGTGTTCGTGTGGTGCCCTCTGAATTGTGCTCAATTGTTCTAACAAGGATAGATTCTCATATTTATCAACAAAAAATTGGTACAGATTGTTACCTAGTGCATCCCATGTTGCAATAGAGTTGGTTGTGAGGCCTCTAAACCACTGTAATGCTTTACCCTTGAGCAATTCTGCCAAGGGCCTCAACACAACATTCTCCTACATGATGTTGTGAACTGAACATAAGGTGGACACATCATGAATGTGCTCCACCAGTGTTGTGTGATCTTCTCCAATGAAGTATGGCAGGCTTCTAAGGGCTGCAATTGAGATGTTGTCGTGTTGAGCAATGTCTAATGGAATGCCTCCATTAAAAGGTGTGAATGGATGTTGCCTTGGCACTGCCATTGGCAGTATCTGTGATATTGGAACTGGTACTCCTGGTGATAAAACTAGAGAGCTAAAAACAAGAGGTGTTGCTTTTGACCTCACTAGCGCTTCAAACAACCTCCTTAATGTTTTGCCAACTTTTTGTGGAGGGGACAGCTGTCGGTATCAAAAATGTGTAGCACTTGATCTGGTTTGTACCTTTCTCGTGTGCAGGCTACACTAGGTCTGCATGCAAAAAAATTAGAAGTCAGAGTCGCTAGGTATATTGAACAAGCCTCCAAAAGGCTGAGAAACCTACTGCATACACCAAATAGCAATTTTAAAAAAAAAAATTAAAATTCTATGAAATTAATTTTTAGACTGTCCCACCAGGCATGCCAAAAATTGTTAGCAATCAAATATGCACCCCATCAGATTTGCAAAAAAAAAAATATTTGTTGCAACATTGAAACTCTTTCCAGATGTGGGTGGTCTATAAGGAAAGAGAATCTCCAGAGCGTGCTAGTTCTCCATATAATGATCCTATTTTAAAATCTTCTTGGAAAAGGGATAGAGAGAAAACATAAACTTAACACTTATGACCTTGAAATGATTTTTAATATTGGATGATGAAATACCGACTATTCTGGATTCTCCTCACAAACAGTGCTCAAAAACCAACAAAACTTCACAACCTCTCAAGAACAATTTTTTTTACATAAGTACTTTGCATGAAGGTCTATTCAAAACACAACATGCAACCTATATCTTTGCACTTTTCTACATCAAACTATAGCCGAGGACATAACAAGGACTTCTTAAACTAAAATCACAAGAATAACATCAACTGTAACTGTAAATAGACACAAAATGATAGGTATGAATGCTATTTTTTATTCATTGTAGGAGTATGCCAAAAATAATCTCACTGAGTACAAAACAGTTTCAGCTCAAAAAATGTGTAAGAGCCAAAACCGACTGAATTGGAAAACCCTAAGTTTTCTCCAAAGATATATGTCTCAAACCCTAATCCGAGCTCTTGAAAAAAGCTCAAGAAAAAACTCCCAAAAATTGTGCAACAAGTCAGCATAAAAGTGGAAAGTCAAAATTTTTGCATGCATCAACTGCCAGGCTTCTAAAAAAATCAAAAAACTACTTTTACAGCAAGGAAAACACCTTATCTCTCCAACTGAAAACTCCAATCCGACCAAGAAGAAAGTCAATGCTTAACTGCTAAAAAATAGCAAGAAAACAAAGCAATTTATAAAGCATTGCTTTGCTTCTGCTTTACATGATTAGTTTTATAATTATTCCATTTTACAATTAAAGATTTTAAAAAGTCTTTTGCATATAACACCTTATATCTCCTTTACAAAGTTTGATTTTTCTCATAAAAATAATACTCTTTATTACATGTTTAATTGTTTTCTCAAAAAACAATTAAAATAAAATACCTAAGACATACTCCTATCAATATTAATTGATTTTTCCCAAAATCAATTGAATAAAGTCCTAAGTATGTACTTTAATTTAAAACAATATCCCTCCAAGACTTAATTGATTTCCATAAAAACAATTATACATTTAAAACTTAGGACCTTAAGGCATAAGCAACCTTCACTCATATTTTAAATGATTCTCCTCCAGCTTAATTAAAAAACTAAGGACTTAGGCAAATAATATTAGATGAAGACCTTTAAACAAAGTTGACCTAGGCATGTAAATTTGGCCCCTCATGGTATTAAGCAAAGTTTGAAACAAGCAAAAATTCAAAACCCCTAAATCTGAATTAGGGCAACATGGACAAAAGGTAAGGGAAAACCCTAACTCCAATCATTTCACATCTTTTGACTTGGAGACTTTAAGCTCTATTGGGAACGAAGGCGTCGCCATGCTTATGCTTGACCTTGCAGCTTGGGAAGGCTTTGAAACTTCTGATTTCTCCTCCATTATGGCCGACTTTGTTCTGAGACTACATGGTAAGTTGATTTTCTTTAACATAATGCTTTCTCCATTGTTTTGAAAGCAAGAAAAAGCCTTTGAAGGTGGCTTCTCCTCCATTATTCTCTGATTTTTCTCTTGCATTCTCTATTCTATGTGCTTTGTTTGTATCTTCTTTGGAACGCCATTATGTGAGCTTGAGCTTTAGCTTTTGTGGGCTCCAATGAGCTAGGCACAGCCTGTGAGTTCTCCTATGAGCATGCAATGGTAAATTACCTTCCAGCCATGTATTTCTTTCTTCAAAACAGAAATCTTACGAGCTTCCTTTTTCTTTAAAAAAGGTTGCTATCTTTAAAAAAAATTGTAGGCCTATTGTGTGGTCATGCCATGCATTCTTGAAAGGGTATACTGAAGCTTTCTAGGCTCGACCCAAGAAAGGAATCTCTTTCTTCTTTCAAATTTTGAATGAACCCCTATATGGGTATCATGTAATATGAAGAAATTTGTATTCTCTATCTGGAACTCGACCACCATGATTTCTTTTACCTCCTGTTGCTTATTAAAGAAAACCACACATGGGTATTTCTGAAAATTGGAATATCTTGTCTTTAAATTCGAAACCCTAATGTGGGTATTCAAAAAAAAAGAAACACTGTACATTTTGATTACTCATAAAAAAAAACTAGGCTCGACCCATTATGTATTTCTGCATATCAATAAAATCTGTTCTTTAGCAAAATTTGTATGTGGGTATTTGATATTTGTAAAAAAAATGCCTTTCTGAATGTATATTTTTCCCTTTTATATCAACTCGACCATGGAAACACTGTGTAAATTCTATTTTTTGCAAAATACCCCACCTGGGTGTATAACATTATGAGAGCACATATTTCTTTTGTATAATTGTTGAAGACCCTCACACGGGTTCATGAGATTCTGAAAATGTATCCTTTGTTTACATTTTAAATTGTCATCTTCGTGCTGCTTCTTCCTTGCACACATAAATCTTCTTGATCTAAACTGTAAATTACTTGTTCAGTTTGTCTCTTATGCACTCCAAACCCTCATTCACACCATGTATAAAGTATACATGTTGTTTGTTCTGAAAGTAATCCTCATGTATGTGAATCCTCAAAAACCTGCCTGATAATTGTAAATTTTTGAAGATAAAGCTTGAGTGACAAAACAATTAACTGATAGAAAAACACAGATGTCTAAAACAGTAAATTATGATGGTCCTCTTTTCAAAATAGTACATTCTCAGCCAAACAGAAACTGACTATTTTGTTAGTCATTTGCATTCTAGCAACAAACTCTTCATGTATTTACCTGTTCTTGACATAACCCCATAACTTGCACTGTTCGCTATCATTGTTTAAAGATAGAGCACTATTGTTCCAAAACAGAAAATATGAAACAACACTACAAAGAGAACAGTCTTAAAACAGCAAAATAGTATTTAAAACAGTAGCTCGAAAACATGACAGATTGATAGTTTCAGCTAAAACAAGTTGTCCAATTAGCATTCATTTGCAATTTTCACTTCTATATGTTGATCTGATTATTATAAATGTATGGTAGTTCGCTCACTTGTTCAATTGTAAAGCTCAGAAGAGCATGATGATTGCATCTTCCTTTCTCGGCCCTCTTGTAACATATAAGGGCAGCATGTCAGGCTCTACCCTTGTGGGAGCCCGTTTTTTCCCACATGCTTGGTCTTCAAAAGATAAACAGCTACATGGCTTTTCCTATACCTGCACAAGGAAACAAACAGTGTTAGCATAAAAAACAATATATCATGTTTGTGTTGATGTTTCTCCTTCAGCTCATGTCTCTGCACTTTCCTTGATTGTTTCAATGCATGATTAGTAGCATACTAAATTATCGTTGATGGCTCATGTAGGTATATTCATAGTCAGAGTCTCTGACATCCCTCTCTTCTTTCCTACAGGTCAATGGAGCTTGATGAAGACAAATGGCTCACCACTTTTGCGTCAATCATCAACCAATCAGGCAATGATGATTATGTTTGTACTTATGTAATTTTTCTTTTATGCATCCTCCATAGTGTAGTGTGATGCCTATGATGCACTGTCACAGTTAAATCCACAGCTTGTGTGGATATTTGATTTCATTCTTTCTGCTTTTCATTTGGAAAAGGAAAAATGCATCTCAATGCAAATTTGTACTAGCATTTGTATTCTCGCAATCAAATGAAATGTTGTAAATATGAATCACGTTGTGAAATAAATGAAAGCATTTGAAAATCTTTATTGTTTAATGCTCAATCATGTACTTCATTTTATTGTAAAGCATTGAAAAGAAACTTCTAAAACTCCAATTCCTCTTTTCAAAGCATAACTGTCACTTAATGAACTAAAACAAAGTGCAAAACAGCACTCAAGCATATTCAAAAATAACTACATTTCCACTTTTAAATATAACAGTATTTAAGTCAGCTCCACCATTTGAGCTGTAGCGAAAAATTTGTAACAGCACTGCTTCATCTTGAAGAGAAAGAAAACTTCATAGAATTCATCAATGGCTAGAAAATTAAACTTTCAATGGAACTATGCAGATATTCCTGGACTAGATACAACACTATTGGTACACCATTTGGCCGTCTCCCTTGGAGCAAAGCCTATCAAGAAAAAACTCAGAAAAATACATCCTCAAATAGCATTATTGGTAAAGTTAGAGCTAAAGAAGCTACTAGATGTGGGTTTCATTAGACCCATTGACTATCTAGAATGCATATCAAATCTAGTACCAATTTCAGAGCCTACTAAGGGCATAAGGATCTACACAGACTTCAAAGACCTGAATAAAGCTTATCTAAATGACGAATTCCCCTTCCCAAGTATTGACATGATTGTGGATCTAACAGTGGGGTATGACATGCTATCTTTAATAGATGGTTTCTCTAGATATAACCAGGAAAAAATATCTCCAAATGATCAACACAAAATAATATTTACTTGTGCTTGGGGGACCTTTTGCTAGAATGTAATGTCATTTGGTCTAAAGAACACGGGAGCAACATATCAAAGAGAAATGATGACCATCTTCCATGATATGCTACACACAATCATGGAAGACTATGTGGATGAAATTCTAGAAAATTCTGTCAAAAGGGAAGATCACTTGACCAATCTCACCAAGGTGTTTGATCGGCTTGAACAATATAATTTGAGACTCAACCCTAAGAAGTGCGTGTTCAGAGTAACATCTGGAAATATTTTAGGGAACATAGTGTTAAGAAGGGAGATTGAAGTGGATCCTACAAAAGTAAGAGCTATACTAGATATGCCTCCACTAAAGACATTAAAACAACTGAGGAGTTAATAAGGGAAATTGCAATCCATTAGGTGATTTATCACACAACTAGCAAACAAATGTCACCCTTTCACTCATCTCCTACACAAGTAAATCACCTTCAAATGGGATGGGATATGTGACCAAGTGTTCCAACAAGTCAAGGAGTACCTACTTACTCCTCTTGTACTCATGTCGCCTATCCCAAACAAGGAAATGTTACTCTACGTGTCTACCACACAAGTAGCGTTGGGAGCTCTCCTAGCCCAACTAGATGATGATAACAAAGAAAGAGTGGTCTAATACATCAACCAAATACTGGTGGGATACGATTTGAACTACTCACCCATAAAAAGAGTGTGTCTCTTAGTCGTATTTGTGACACAAAAGTTGAGACATTACATATTAAACAAAAAAACGTAAAATTGATTTCAAAAGTAGACCCGCTAAAGTACCTACTAGCAAAGGTAGCCCTAACAGGATAAATCGTGAAATGGGTGATGATTCTGAGTGAATTTGATATAGAATATGTGGATATCAAGGGACAAATCATAGCAGACCAGATGGTCGAAGCACCCATAGATGATCACAAGCCTCTCACAGTGAACTTTCCAGATGAGAGTATCTTGATGAAAAAACAAATAGGCCATTGGATTCTATACTTTGATGGGTCCCACACTCAACATGGCTCTAGATTAGGTGTTCTATTTCTTACACCATGGGGAAATAGTATACCCAAGGCATATAGGATCATTTGTTTGTGCACGAAAAATATCTCAAAGTATGAAGCTTTAATCACAGGGCTAAAAAATGGTTATTGAATGAAGAATAAAAGAGCTATAGGTCTTCAAAGATTCTTAGCTGGTGATCAAATAGGTGAACGATGAGTACCAGACAAAAGATGACAAGTTTATGTTGTATAAAAGGAATGTGGATAGCTTCAAGGAACATTTTGTCACAATAACCTTTGAACAAATTCCTCAGATCAACAATAAAGTTGTTGATGTAATGGAAACAATAGACTCTATTGGTGTGAATAAATGTCTTGTACCTAGCTCTTTGACTCACTAGGTAATTAGGGGACATATTCACATAGTTAATTTTACTTAGGATATAAGATTCTTTCTAGAAGTCTTAATTGGCTTTTCTAGAACTTATCCTATCTAGCTAGTATTGCTTGATTCCTAGGTAGTTATTTTGTTAGTTGTCTCATGTCATAGGATTAAGACACTTGCCATGATCTTGTCTAATCCTATCTCTCAACCTTTCCTTTATAAGCAAGGCATCTCATGTACATTTGCAATTCAATCAATTCAATCTTATTGAAGCATATTTAGCCATTATTCAATCTTGCATTGTGAAGCAAGTCTTCTTACCATTTTCTCTCTTGTGGAAGTTGTTTTGGTCTAGCAACTGTTCCTGGGGGTGTTGGGGAGTCACCATTTACTCCCATAGACTCACTACTTGATATTCCACAAAATATTCCTAAGTATGAGTTCCTCATCTAACAACTACTCATACCTACATTCGATATCCCAGAATCAAAACTCATATGTGTTGTTGTTGGTCCCAACTCCCCTTGGTACCCAGAAACCTTTGACTACATCCAACATGGTATCATACCACTTGACCTAATGACCACTCAAGTAGGACTTCCTGACTTACAATCCTAGGAGATACCCTATACCATCGTATTCTAGATGGTATGTTACTTTGGTGTCTTAACATATAAGAAGCACAAAAATCCTTACAAGAGGTACACGAAGGTGTTTGTTGGTCCCACTCTAGCAAACCTAACCTAGTCCAAAAACTACTCAGAACAGGGTACTATTGGCCCTCCATGGAATAGGAATGCATTCAATATTCTAGAAAGTCGTCAATGCCAACAACATAGTGACCTTGTTCATGCACCAACATAGGAATTGAGACCCATCACAACAACATGGCCTTTCTCATAATGGGGATTAGATCTGGTGGGTAAGATTTTTCCTACTTCATCTAATGGGCACAAGTTTATTACCATAGCAACAAAGTATTTCACTAAATGGATGGAGGCAATTCCATTGACCTACATCACTGGAAAACAAATATAAAATTTCATTTTGAATTATTTGATTTGTAGGTATGGAATTCCCCAAACGATAATTATAGACAATAGAACCCCATTCAAGAATCAAGATATCCAAGAACTCTATTCCAAATTCTCTATCCAACATAGATTCTCCACGCCCTATTATCCTCAAGGAAATGGTCAAGCTGAAGCATCTAACAAAACCATCTTGAAAATACTAAAAAAGAAAGTTAATGAAGTTGATTGTGATTGGAATTTGCAGCTAAACCAAGCCCTATGGGCTTATTGAACCAGCATCTAAACACCTACAGGTGCCACACCATTTTTCTTGGTCTATAGATAAGAGGTTGTCTTACCTATCGAGGTTGAAATCCCCTCATTATGAATCTCATTAAAAGGCATGGTTAGCAAAAAAAATATCGGGTATCCAGGTTAAATAAATTAGAGCTCCTAGATGAAAGACATTTGAGCACATTAAACCACCTTCAGGTTTATTAGGATCAGCTCAAACAAAGCTATGATAATAAAATCAAATACAAAAACTTTCAAGTTGGTGACTTGGTCCTCAAGGAGAATCAGAAGGTACAACAAAATCAAGATGGCAAAGGCAAATTTGAACCCAATTGGTTAGGCCCATTTATCATCACAACAAGCTATGGTTTAGAAGTATATCAGTTGGCTACTCCTGAAGGAGAACCCTTAGCTAAACCACTGAACATCAGCCACCTCAAAAATTTCTACACATAAATTACATCAGAATACCCCAGGAAAAAGAGTAAAAATCCAAAAAATACAAAAAAGCCAAGAAAAATAGTAAAGAGAAATAAAACATTCCTTGAGTGAAAACCACTTTGTGGCACTCATAGAATAGGTACCATAGTGAAAACCTAGCAAATAGTAACTATGTTTGAATAAGACTCACATCATTATCTATCAGTATTATCCACAATATTCACTCATCCATTCCATAATAAAGCATGTATCCAACCATGGATTGTTAGTGATTTAGGAAATTCATCTTGTCTCAAATTGGGGGCAACTTCCCAAAGTTGGTCATGGATTAGATCTCTAAGCATCCTATCATGGTCAAAACAACAAAATCAAAAACATCCAAAAAAACACCAAAAATCAAAAACATTTGAAAACATCAAAAACAAAACATCATTGGATTATTCCTTCACTCAAACATTCTAAGATATCAACAATTGCTTGAACCTCACAGCTAGTCCAAGTATATTTCCTACAACATATCCTCTAGAAATGGAAGTGGAATATCAATCCAAGTTATCAATGTTGTTTGAAAATCCCAAAAATAGTTATACTTTGAGTCAACCGATCAAACTACATGGTCTCTGCATGTAAAACATAGGCAAGGCTTAACAGCCCCCTAAGACCTTAGATCAGTCCCTTTAGGTTTCTATCATGCTTTATTTCAACTTAGTCAAAAAATACAAAATCCAAAAATATTCACAAAACAAAAAAGGTCAAAAACATTCAAACCAGGTGAACTACAAGCCTTTGTGTGTACAATATAGGCAAGGATTTTCTTTGATGAGCCCCTGAGGCCCTAGGTTAGTCCCCTAAAAACAACAAAAATAGCATCATAACACTCAAAAAATCAAAAAGTCCTATCTCCATCATCACAATTTGCAATTAACTTTTCACCCATAATAACCAAATCGTCACCTTCACCCTTTGACAAAATAGACAAACAAACAAAGAAAACATCAAAAATCTAGAACTTTCAAGCAAAACAATCACAAATATTTGATTAAAATAGACTAAAACAAAGCCAGAATATCAACTACCTATCTTTTTGACAAGTAACCAAACAACATCCTGAGATATGCCTTAACGGATTCGTTCCTACGATAGACATGATCAACAATGAATAATAGCCCCACCCCAAACAGATATGACAAGTGATACTGCAACTTTGTTTTTTATCTTTCTATAGTCTTATCTTTTCGATTTATTTTATCGACTCATTCCTAGGATCTCTCGAGGATGTCCATAAGGATTTAGAGAATAAGGAATGGGGGTAATTGATCATTATTTTAGTTAGTTGTTTGTAAGATGTTTTTTTGATATTACCATGGCGAATACTTGCTTTATTGAGTGTATCGAAGTTATTTTGAAGCATTTCATGAAGCAGTGGCATATTAGGTGCTTAATACCTCTTGTGTTACGGGTCTAACATGTTTTAACACAACCCAACCATATACTTTAAACAAAGTTTTTGTATGTCGGGTATGAATGAGAATATTCTTCGTATGTCGAGTCAAAGTCCACACAATGGATACAAAGTCACCTTGGTCATTAATACCCTAGTGCATCATATCTATTTGCTACATCAAACAAGATTGTTCAAACTGTGAAGCCTCCAAGCAAAGTGAAAGAAACACATCAAAAACTAACAACATCAAATTTCTATCCATCTTCAAATATTTCTTCTAACATCCATCCTACATCTTAATATCATTAGTACCATATCCATCCTACATCCACAATATCGTCAATACATATCATGATGATAATAAAGCAATGAAAACACCATGTATAATGTATAAGGCATGCATCCATCATATATCAACATTATATAAACATCATATATCAAAACAATATATTGATCATCCATAATAAAATATCATATGATATAAAATATGATCCATCTATCCACATCATATGCATAAATCAAAAAAAGTACAAAAAACATATATAAATATATATCATTATACATAGTCATCCATGATCATCACATAAACATATAAATGAGAAGAATCGAAGAAGGTATATCTCATATATATCATCATAAAAAATAGGAGAATGTCATAGTACACCATCATCATGGAAACAAGTGTGATAGGATAATGCAAAATAATACATATATACGAGGCCTCGACCGGGCCGATGAATGTATATACAAAATCATGTCTACAATATGAAGTCTTTGAGCAATAAACATCATAAAGATCAAGTATAGATATAACTACCCAGTGTAAAAGGGAGGACTCTATAGACCAAGCTATGGATCACCATCTGGATCTGGCTATCTAATAAAATGACCACCTGACTCAGCACCACCACCCACAACACTAGGCTCTTTGAATCTTAATTGTCATTGTGCACAAGGAACCAAAGCATCATATAGAGTCTGGTAGTATGTAGCCCTCTATAATAACTGATCCCACTTAGCATGAAGACTATCTCGCTCTGTCCTCAAACTATCCCTCTCTATGGTGACAGCCTACAACTGGGTCCCGGAAATGAGATGACACCCAATCTCTATGTCTCACTCGGCTCTAAAACCATCTCGCTCTGTTGTCATAGTGGAAAGTTGTGCTTCCATGACCTATCACCACCCTATCTTTGCAGCCAACTGAGCACCTCCATCCCTAGGTGGTGGAGGGGGACTTAGAACCTATCCCTAACCCTACACCTGATCACCCTATTCCCCTTCCTATCGGGCTCAAATAAGCTACTCGGCTAGAATCTCAAGAGATTGTATCTCTCCACGCCAACTTGTAATTCCTACCCTACCAACTATGGGATAACCGCCAAGATCTGTAAATCTCACAAGAACTCATCATACCCACCATTGATGAAAATCAGGAGTGGTCCTTGGATCAGCTAAACCCACTGGCCAACCCCATCTAATTGGGGCAAGTGCTCTCAATGCATAAATAACAACATCTTTGTTAGCCTGATGACTTCATACCCAGACCTCTCTGGTGGTCCGACCAAACCGAGCATCATATGCATCGGGAAATTGGCCCTATCCCTCTCCAAACTACCTGCATACTTTGTCAAGTAAATATTGCTCTAGAAGAGAGTGAGAGCAACCAATCAACCATCTAGTCTATCAACAGTATACTAGCTACTCCTAATCCTTTGGACAGGCATCACAATCCATATATGGTCTCCATACAAAACTTGGCATTTCATCAAATACACGATGCCAGTAAAAAATCTCCCCAAGCAAGGTATAATGTAGAAAATCTCCATAATGACAGGAGTACGGATCACCATCAATACAATCCTTTATACCATCAGGTCACGTCACTGCAATGCGCTCCCAGGCCCATACATGTAAAAGAGAGACACTTGTAGAAATGGATTTCCCACCCCGATATGCAACCTCAAGCATATCTCTATATAGGTGGTTGAGAAGATAGGGACCCCATGCATATCTAGTCCTATGCTCAAACATCTCCTAAATACATATACCCCATCCAATAGGGAATTGGCGGCCTCTCCTATAAGGAACAACCAGCCCCAAAATCAAACCGCAAAGAATAAGGGAAATAGGGTCGACACTGCCAAAAAACTCTGATAAATCTATCTCAGACTGTCGATCCTCCAAGTGTCTGACACCAAGTACATGCCGCATAGCATGGATACCCCGTCGAACAGAGTATGTAATGATCTCACCATGGATAGGTATGCAGAGAATCCTCCACACATCCTTGAGGGTAATGGTGGCCTCCCTTGTAGGTAAATGGAATGAAGAAGTCTCTGAATGCCACCACTCCATGAGCGCAACCATCATCGTAGTGTGACATCGGATGGGAAGGCATGTAACAAATATGACGTAGACCAATTGCATCTAGAAAGTCTCGCTCCAAAACATCAAAGTCGGAAATAAAATTGAATAGATCTCGAGGTCATCTCTCCCACAACTGCAATGGTTTAAGGACCACCTGCAATCATTCAACCCACGATGTCAAGGGTGCACTCTAAAAAATCAAAATAAACTTCAAAATGACGAACAATGAGACTTAGAGTTCCCAAAACTCAAAATTGAAGGATTTATAGAAAAAGTGATAACATTTTGACAAAAGTGAAGAAAATAGACAAATGTGAGGAACTTTTAGGTAGAAGCATTGAAAAACATCAAGAGCGAGGAAATTAAAAGTGAAAAAGTTTGGTAAAAGTGTAAATAAAAAGCAAAGCACAAAAAGCGAGGACAAACATTCAAAAGCGAAAAAGTATAGCAAAAGTGAATTTCAAAGACGAAAATTTAAGTCAAAGGCATAGAAATAAGTCAAGCGTGTAGAATTTTTACAAAAGTGCCTGTTTCAAAATGGAAAAGGTGCTAAAACTGAGGAAAAGGTGTTGAAAACCTAAAACCTACACTTTTGACTTGTTGGAATTTAAGCATTAATTACAGGAACACATAAAGACAAAAATGAGAATTGAGAGGGTACATACCGGGGCATCGACACTTACGATTCATCCATACTCTTGAATCACATTTGTGCAATGTGGGGCTCCTCGAATCAACACCATAACTCCTTGACAATAGACAAAATGAGAAATCTAGAGACAAGAATTCTCTATTGGCTCAAAATGTAAATGAGATAATTAGAACCCTAATCACCTATTTTAACACTCCAAAACCCTAATTTTTACTTAGGGAACCTCCCTACATTCAAATCAAGAGTTCCCAGGAACATTTGAACCAGAACGAAAGACCTATAGACTTAATTTTTCGTCCTAAACACATTTGAACGGAAATACAATAGTGTCATGAGCCTAACCTCAAAATTGAATTTTTTTACCAACCTCTTGAGGGGGCAACATAGAGTCCTACCATCATTCCACTAACTGTTGGGGCACAGTGGGGCATAATATTTTTTTTAAATCTTGATCTTAACATCGAATCTTTGAAATAAAGCAACCCGTACTTTGTATCAAAGAGGGGGAAAATGTAGACATGTAAAATTGAAGTAACACCTATCACACACTTTAAATGACATTTTCACATTACCGACATCATTATCATTGAATATCACTGCATTTCACATCAATGGCATCCAAAATCCTAAATTCCTCTATTAATTGAATAATATGACATTATTTAATTAATTCACTTTTACATCATTTTTGACTAATTAAATAAATTATATTTATTCAGTAAAGTCCTAAATCCCTATTTCTGCTATTTTTTTTTTAGACTGCAGGAATCGATCGGGTATTTGTCCCCCTATAAACTATAGCGCGCTTGGTAAACCTTTTTCACATGACCGATGATGCTTTTGTGACACACCCTCCAATACCACAGGGACGGTGGGGAGACTAGACCTCGTGACCTCTTGCCTGGAATAAGATGCTCTAGCCAATCGAGCTAGGCCCACTGCCCCATTTCCGTTATTAATTGAATAAAACGACATTATTTAATTAATTCATGTTTTAGCATTTTGACTAATTAATTAAATTACATTTATTTAATAAAGTCCTAATCGAACTTTAATTCGTCTTGATTAGTTAAATTATACCAATTATTTAATTACGTCGCTAATTAATGTTATTCCCCTAAGTTGATTGAATTATTAAATCATAATAATTTAATTAACTCACTTTCCCTCCAAATTTGAATAATTTGAATAAACTATTCAAAACATTTCTCAAAAATCAAATCAAACTAATGCAAATTTGTTTGCAAAAGTCAAATTTGATTTGCACATTCAACTCCAAAATGAATGAATTAATTAAATCAATTAATTAACCATTCTCAACCACTTTCCTAATTGAGTAAATTACAATCCCCTGATTTCTCAATCTAATTCCTAACTAATCAATCTAATCCATTACTAATCAATCTATATCTTTGACTGACCAATCTATTTCTCAATCCCACAGATTATTCAGTCTATTTCTTCAATCACATTAATCATGTAATCTATTTTGCATAGATTATTCATGTCTAAATCCTCTCAACAACCTTCAATCGTCGATCTTGATTCAACATTGTTTAATCCTAATCATCCATTTCAAATCACAATTTCTATATAACAAATATCTTTCCTCACAAAAAAGGATCAAAGAATCAACATCATTTGCACAATGAAGTATTGTCGATATTCTTAATCACCATTAACAAAGCTTCAACACATTTCTTCGATCGACACACACATCGCATCAAAGATTTTCACATGCAACAATGGAGGCTTTGTAGTGATATGAACAACTCGACATCTTGCGAATACACTCTGACATGGGATGGTAACTTTTCTTTTTGTTTTGAATTCATTTTGATAATCGTAGGATTTCATTGTGTGTTTTCAATAACTTAGAAAGTCATTTCATGAGTGAAGGAATAGATCTAGATTGGTGTTTTTGATTTAGATTAGCTTCTATTTCATTGAATTTATCTTATTTACACTCCCAAATTTTCTCCCTCACACAATAATCCATGCTCATGTTGTTCGTAAGCATATCAATGACAATCTTCTTATGTAGATTATTAGTGTTCACAAGGAAAAAATAGGTATACTAGTGGGGAAGTAGGTGGATCATCCTCTTCATGAGGAAGGAGTGACCTATGTATGGAAAGAATTTTTGGTTGTGTGGTAATGGTGGTATGGTGTTTGTCATTATTTGTGAAGCATTAACTTCCTAAAAAAATTATTTAGGTTTTATCTAATGGATTCAAGGAGAGTGTCCATCTCGGAAGTCTATTGACTAGATATCTTGTTTAGTTGGTCTATTTCAAATTATCATATCAAGTCATCATCACCTTGGATTTTTTCTAGCATTATTAGTGAATAAAATTAAAAAATTTCTATGTTAGCACATTCAACTACAAATAGCTCAAGAGTTCTCCAGTCAAAATTAATGCAAGAATGACACATACAAAAACTCGCATTGACAAAAATAACAAGCAAGATCAATAATTTTGCTAGTAATAGAATTATTGAGGCATTTCCAAGTTTGATAAGTGGAAATTTGATTAATAAGAGGTGATCCTATTAATTAAAAATATAAATAAAATATTCATAAAAAAGAGGTACAAACACATATAAAATGACTAGTAAACACAAAGTAAGAGGTGGAAAATATCTTATGGGTTCACCTAACACATCCATCAAGTTTAGATTAGTCAAGATAGAGTTTATTCTTGCCATGTGGTTCAACTCTAAGCTAATAGGTCATCATCAAAATTTCCATATATGCTTATTTAGTTTTAGGCACTTACAATAATTACATTGATCATTTTGAGATTTCCACTAATAATCACACAAACTGCCATGATGCTTGCATATTTTTCATGATTGTTTTGAATTGATGGTTTTTCCTAACTAAACATAAAACATGATTTTTTTATCATTTTTTCTTCTTGTCTCTCTATTTGATCCATCCTTTGGCTCCCTCTTTGATCCTCACAATTATAGAATATTATCATAGTGCATACATACATGTCTTAAGCCTCATTTTGAGAGAGGCTTATATGATAAGAAGACCTCCCACTAAGAAAGCTCCAAAATTCCTCAACCTAGCTAGATATTTACACTCTCTATCTTATGCATAACCCATCTAATGTACCCTCCCTCACTTGCCTACATTGCTCCCTTATTAATAACCTTTCCTATTTATCATCACCAACAAACCAATTGCTCCTATTATAGGTATATACTTTGCAAATCCTCAAGTTACATTCTAACATAGTCATGAATTCTCCTTAGCTCACCTTCAATATAGTTAATCCTCATTTAATCATTCTTAATTAGATAGTTTTGATGTCAAAAGTTGGCAAGGTAACAGCCTCTTATGGGAAACTCAGTTCTAGGGGGGACCTATTGCACCAAACTAAGTAACCTCTGAGTTCTTAGAGAAGTCGGCTTCTTCTATAACTGGGATTTTGAATGAGAAAAGGAAGCAGATATAAAATAAAAGATCTAACTAAGGTGATGCGCCAGGATGTAGATGTTAAGCATGGTAAATCTATCTTTCGGATACGATTTAAGGGCTCGTTTAGTAGTCTGTTGTATTCCAGAATGGAAAAATAGAGATAGAAGAATGAATGATTCACCAAATGACATAAAATAACCTTCATACACATTTACTATAAATAAGAGTCAAAGACATGATCTAAACAAGCAAACTTGTATTAACTTATAGAAGTCTATAAATGAAGTACAATATTGGCACGGTAAAACTTATCAAATATCTGAGAAAACAGAGAGGTCGAACAATGGCATAGTTTATGATTTATTTACAATAATCTAATGATGTAATGAAAGGCTTGGTTCCTCTATCGATTCTTCTATAAAAAATGAATTAACTGGAACCCCTTCTATGAAAGAAGAAGCAATAATTATAGTGAAAGCCTGGCTTGATGAGCAAGCAACAAGAAAGATTCCTCGATCATGAGTAATGATGTATTAGCAATGATTTTTACTTGGATGTTACAACTGAAAAGATTCAGGCCATGAACGAGGATGCCCAAGGGACAGGTGCATCCCTTGCAAATGATGGTAGTGGTCCCAACAGACCAGATTGTTGACATGTGCAATTCACCCATGGTGGTAGTTACAGAACATGGCATCTAGTGATGGTTTGTCACCTGCATGGATTTCCCTCACGATGAAGCCTTCAAAAGATCACATGGCAAGCGATCGAGGTCATCGTTCATCCTTTCCCTTGAGCGGTGAAGAACTTGCGATGTGAAGACATGTGGAGGTCTCCATCATACCACACTAAAGGTGGGGCCACCAAGATTTGTGCACGGACCGATGCTATGTGGCAAGCAGTTGGGGCTCAAAATGAGAGCGATGTAAATAGGCACAAAATATTGCGACCGACTGACACGTGGTAGCATGGCACAATCTTTTGGAAAGTGATAAAAAGAAACCTTGTGAGGAGCGCTTTGTTGACAAGTGGCGACATTCGCTAAAGATTTTGCGCAAGGAGCCCGATATTGCCTTTTCTTTAGAGGAGAGTGTGGCTGATACTTAAGCGAAAATAAACTCACTCGAAGGGAGCTTGGGAATTTTATGTTCATAGATTTTGGTGACTTATCAGGGGCATTTCGCCTACGGAACGATGAACCCAAAAATTTATGGCCTGTAGACCAAAGACTTATCCATCGGGTGGCGTGGTTAGAGCTTGGAGAGAGCAGTCCGTAGAGGCAACCATTCATCTTCAGATGGGGAGAAAATGTTTCACAGACCTTCTTATGCTCCTTGCAGCTTGATCATTTCTTTGTAAGGTAGTGCCAACGATATATCGTCACATGACTCTATTTGAAAAAGAAGTTGACCGATTAGCTGAGTGATACTCTCAAAATCCTCTCTACTAAGGGGTTGGCTAAGATTCTGTAAGATAGACACATCCCATTGCTTTTCCTTGATCTTTGTTGTAATATGCTCTACTGTGGCTGCTGAATCATCCTCAAGGAATGGAGAAGGTAAGCCCATCTGAGTTAGGTGGGAAAATATGGCTCGTATGTCATTCATGGTCTGATCCAACCTAATGATACATTCACTGGTATGAAGGATAATCGTGTGGCAATGGATGACCTTGTTAGTTTTTTTAGCAGTAGCCCTTCGGTCTTCAATTCCTGCATTTTCCAAGACTTCGTCTGGAACCTGATATAGCCTGTTTAATAATCTGTCGACCTCTAGAACTATTTCTGCAATGGATTGAGGAAACTGCTTGATTGCCTCACGGACTCCTCTGCATAAACCTGTTTCCTCTGTCATGAATCGAAGTGTCGGATGTAGAGTTGGGCACAAGGCCTTCACCCTTTCCCAATATGAAAAATGCAACTATTGGGCTATCTGAAGAAGGTATGTTTGATCGGTTGAGGGTAAGGCTGAGTCCTTTAGTAGGGTGATCTCCTCATTCCTTTGTTCTATATCATGTGCGAGCTCCACAATCCTTTGGTTTGTTGTGGTGAGTTTACCCTGCAAGATCCGTGATTCTGTGAGCTAGCTAGCCTCGGCTCACTCCTTGTTTTTCACTTCCTTCTCTACTGTAAACTTGAGTTTTTCATTTTCATTCTCCAATTGAACCAAGCGGGTCAGGAAATCTACATCTTTTTGTTGCATCTACTACTCCATTTTTGCCAATTGGTCTTGATATTCATGGTTTTTCCATTGTAGCTCAGTGACCAGGTTAGGATTGAGCAATTGAAGCTTTGCAAGTTCTTCTTGGAGCTTTGCTTCTTTTGTCTCCCTCTGTTATGATAAGCACTTAAATTCAATCTCCATAGCCCTTTCTTTGGAGAGCAAGATGTTGATTCTCTCCTTTAGGTTTTTTAACTCTTCTTCCCTTTTCTTGAGCTGGTGACCAAACTTAAGAAAGTTGATGGTTACTACCCATTGTGTTTCCTCCATGAGCTCCACCTTATCCTGTGGCTGGGCTATGCCTAAGTCGAGCCCCACGGTGTACATGTTGTATTCATCTGATTGCATCTCTCCTTGCAGTTTGTTGACAGTTGGGAACATAGTCACAAAATCTAGCGACTACTGAGCCTCATGGAAAATAGCTTGTAGTTTCGGCTCTGCCAGTCTCTTGGAATCTTTAGCTCTCTTCTTTTGGGCTCTGGTTGCTTGTTCTTGTCTAGTTTTATCACCTTCTGACAAGAATTATGTGGGCGATCTGATGAGTCCGCCTGTGAAAGGTGCACCGGGAGGAAGGGCGAAAGGGAATGAAAAGACACTATTCTCAGGAGACTTCTTCTTTGGAACACTGACCATCTAAGGTGAGAAAGGAGGGATACTCCAATAACTAAACTATGGACCAGGACTTGAAGGAAATGGAGTTACGACAGTCTCTATCTATTGGGAAGGGAAAATCGGCTCTGACATTGCTATGGTAGGAGATGTATTGATGAAAGTAGTAGGGGAAAAGCGTGCAACACTTTAGCATGTAGAATGGGCCAAGGCGAATGGTGTGAGGTTCTATGGAGGAGTAAGGAAAAATGGGGCTGTGTGAGAGAACTATGCGAAACCCCCATGATCATTGGGGTGGAAGCCGAAATGCATTGGTCGACACATGAAACAAGAGGTGTTGCAGACACAACAGGGGCATCCAAGGTTTGTGAAACTAGAGAAGAGGGAGTGAAAGATACTTGTGGTTCAGATGACTGGGGTCCTTGGTCCATTGTTGGCTCCTCTCTTCTGTGTCCTATGAACACTTTCCAAAAAGTGCCTTGGTTCACTATCGCTTTGCTAGTGGTGGGTCGTCAACCGCTATGGTTTCAAGTTGTTGCAGTTGGGTTGCTCAGGTTCTTCTTGCGGTCCAGGTGCGAGTCAGTGATTATCTTGCACTTCATATGTTGACCCGAACATTAGAGGAAGCCTTACTGAGTCAGTTTATGTATTTTCCTTCCTATTGCGCTGAGGTGTCCTATATTTCTATTTCTGGTTATGTTTCCTCGTTTGATTGTGATTCGGCTTCCTCTGAACTAGATCCTTTTCGCTGCCTTCATTAGAGTCTGGATGCTCATTGTTCCATAGCTTGTCAAATTTGTCATCCATCTCTAGGTTGTCATAGGGAGCCTCGGTTCGTTGGGTCTCCTGGTGGTATATCCAGAAATCATTGACCTTCTCCTCCCTCCAGTTGTAGTTATTCAGCAGATTGTTGCAAAAAGTAGTCCCCATCTTTCTTGTTTTGTCATACTGCCTAGTTGGGTAGTAGAATTTTAGCCAGGGAGGATGACCATCTTCAGTAGGGATGTAAGCTAGGTCAACAATAAATTCATCTGCATCCGATACTAGATTTCGACACTCCTCCTAGTAAGGCCGAGGGAAGTGTGTTACTTTGATATATTTGTTTGGCAAGTCATCGTCAAGGTTATAATTCCATTTGTCACAGATCCATACCAACCCTAGATGAGCCTTCTTTGCCTCCAGTATGTCTTGAGACTTCCTTTTAGCCATGACTACAGTCTTGAATCTCATTGGAGGTTTGAAAAATCCTTTCTTCTTTGCCTTTCCATTGCAAAAGGTGACGTCGATAATTGAAACCTGGCGGAAAACCTCCAGTGCTAGTACCCATTTTGTAAGACATGCCAAAAATCGAAAGGGATCTCCGGTGAAACCACGTGATCGGACGAAATTGAAGTCCTCTCCCAGAAACTAATCACATCTTGGAATGAAGTTCTGCATGAACTCAGTTTGGTTCGAGTTGAACCGTAAGACAGTGTCATCTCTTCTAAAATCCTAAAAAATCGAATATAAGAAATAAATAAAAAATGCGTAATAGTCAAATGTTGCAGAGAGAAGGGGAGTCCATGTGGAAGTCGGCTTCCTCTTTTGGTTTTTATCAAAAATAGAAAGCTCAAAATGCCTCTAGAAGAAGTCAGGATTCTGGTGCAAGAACATATGTGCGAGGAAGGATGGGAACCTGAACCTCCATTTAAGCTTGTATTTTGCTATCTGGCTGAGTATTTCTTGTGCATGAAAATCAATGAAATTGTACCAAAAGAAAGAATGTTGCTTGCGCAATTGAAAGCCCAAACCTAGCTGAAACTCCTGGACTTCCTTGTCGGAGTCCAATCCACAAACGAATGCCATCATTGATAATGCATCCTTCATATCATCATAAAAGACATTATGTGCCACTAGGATCCGTATTGGCCTATTCTGAGTTTCTTTGGGTCTTTGAGTCTCCATGTTGTAAAAATTCATTGTGAGGTCTCTACTCCTCCAATAGGACTCTCCTTTTGTTGGAGTGAAAGGCTCCATTTTTTGCACTTTGGAGCTTCGCTCTAGGATGCAGAGCATATTCTACATAGCTTCCTTGCAGATGTTCACACTCACCTCCCGACCTTCAATAGTGTTGGTTTCCAGGTTGAAATGTTTGATGGCCTCATCAACTAATTCATGGTAGTAATGCATGGACGAGACCATATATTGAGGAAGCCCATTGTACCAGCACTTTTGCACCAAGGAATTTGGGTTGCCACTCCTTTTCATCCTTTCATAGGCCGCCTCCCTTAGTGACTTAGGATTCTTTGCAAGAATGGGGTCATGAATATTTTCCCATTCTTCTTTAATTCATTTCTTATCTTTGTGAGGGCTCTTCTTCTCTGCAACTCGAGTATTTACCCAGGTTGGCTTTTCTGGTATTCCAGGCGAAGCATAAGAGACATCCTCAAAGATGTAGGTGACTGGTGCCATGCGCATGACATTGAATACACTTTGGGTTTTTCCTTCCTGCATCTTCGCTTGAGAACTTTGATCAGCTACCATCATTTCTAGAACCTCTCCCCAGAAATCCCACTGAAGCGGTATGAATGGAACCCAAAACACAATGCAAGGCTCTAAATTAAAACCAAACAACCTTTCATCTTAGGTTTAATCCACACCGTGGTAGTGAATTCTCTACAACTATCTGCGTTCAGCTTCTTTTGTTGGATGACTTGCTCCTTGTTTCTTTAACAATTATGTTATTCCTAAGTGACTTTGCATACTCAAGAATTTTTTATGCTCTATCTCACCTTTTGCATGCGACACTTGGATTTTTCTTTGATTTCTTGCATTTAATCAAGTAGACAACAACTGCATTTTTGCATTTAATTTGGCATGCACTGCCAGCTCCTTCGCTCATGCGAAATAGGCTAATTGCCTCTTTTGAATATATGGGAATTCATAATTGTATTGGTGATAACATCTTTTCGGCATGATTTTCATGGAAACTGAGCCGCCAGTGTAATACCTACCATCTCCTCGCCTGCCTTAGCAATTAATATCTCGTAAAACATGATCAAGTTGAAATCACAATGAGTACTTTGAAAATATTTTTGTTCATCCTTGGAGCTTGAAATTGCCTGTGTTGTGCCACCTAGCCTCTTCCTGTATGAGCCATCACCTGGGGCTACCACCAATTTGTGCTAATTGATTACCACTCCTTAATCTTGCATGCAACAATTCATACCTACAGATGCAACTGGCTTGGAATATCGAGCTAGCCTTTTGGTGGGGTTTTTGAGTTAGCACTCAATTACCATCATGCTTCGTATGTAGGCTACCTTGGATATTTCTATAAATAAGCCCTAATACTCTAGCGGAATCACACTTGGTGGCTTAGCAAAAGTAACATTGGTTGGCTAGATAGGTTTAAAATTTGCATAGCGCTAGACTTAGGTGTTTTGAGTAGAGGCTGACAAAATGAATACTCCAATCAGGTTAGTGTGTAACAAGGCCCAAACAAATTTTCTGGGGGAGATTTCGAGTAGGCGCTTGAAACCTATGAATAAGAACAAGTACTCATTGGCTATCATAACCATTAAGTGGGTCTTGGGTAGAGATTGTATTGAATATGAGGACAAATATCGGGTAAATACCAATATCAGATCTCACTTTGTTGCTTCTCTACTCGATGCTCAGGCCTCGAAAACTATGATTCTTCGTTTGGCGCTTCAGATTTTTCTGAAGAAGTACCTTAGAGGTCTCGGCGAGGCAGTGAGCAATGCGATGTATGGCCTGGGACTTCCTATTGCGAGTGACCTGAGGAAGCACATTGAAGAAGACGCATTGGTACCATGGGTGCCTTTCTTGAGTGGGTTTCATCTTTCGTCACTTGCAGAGCATCATGATAGGGCCACCCATGCATGTCATTCCCATTGTGCCGCTACAACATAGTGTTGTTCTACGACGTGGGTTGGTACACCGACTTCAGGAACCTTGTGTTTCCTCTGCCACTCGTTATGGGTATTGACATTGCTTCTGCTACAGGTCCTATTGCTGCTGACAATCCTCCTGTTGTTTTGAACAATGCTCTCATTGATGAAGACAATTCCTGCATTCCAGATATATGAAGCTTGACACGTTTTTCCCCTTTTGTATATATACGCCTAAAAGAAGGCTTGCATATGTATATATAATGAAGCCATATATATGGTTATACTTTTGAACACATGGTCATAGAGCCATTTTGACAATTTCTTATTACAGTATAAATATATATAATGAATATACTTTTATTTTCAATTCCTTGTCTTCATCTTTGTGCTTTCTATAATATGGTTGAATCCCTTGTTTTCTAAATTTAATTTTTGCAACATGAGCATAGCCTTTCCTAAGCGGGTTTCATGAAATTTTCCTGTGAAAAATGTGATGAAAGAACCTGTCGAAAAAATACAAAAGGAAAACTAATTAAACTTTTTACAAATTTACAATTGCTTGAAGTAACTCCAACCTAATTGAACAATTTTAAGTGAATCATGTTAACAAGAATTCTTAGTGGCTCTTGTTCCATATTTTCTAATTCGAATGTGATGTTTTGTTTGCACTGAATTATTTTGAAAGGGCCTTCCCACAACTTGTCAAATTTTCCATGTTGGCCAAGCTTTGCGGCTCTTTCATTGAACTTTAGTACCAGGTCTCCACATTTTAAACCTTGGTCTGAAGTATTTTTTTCAAACCATCTCTTAACCACCTGCTGGTGGTTAGTCATGGTTGTTAGCGCATTTTCCCTTTTTTCTTGCACCTCTAGTAATTCGGCCAACCGAACTTCCATAGCTCCATTTTCTTCAATCTTTAGAGACTTGAGTAACTGTAGCGTAGGTATCTCTATTGAGATAGGCAGCAGTGCTTCTTTCTCGTACACAAGCTCATATGGTGAAGTCTTCAGGGCTTGCTTAGGAGTTATGCGGTCCACCCATAGCGATGTCTAGAGATTCTTATGCTATTCCTTTTCATGATTGGACCCAATCCTTTTAATGAGTCATACTAAATTCTTATTAGTCGACTCGGCCAGGCTATTCCCCTATGGGTAATAGTTTGACGATGTTTTTCAGGAATATGCCATGCGTAAGCACGAACTGGCATACCTCACGAACTGGCATACCTTAGAGCCTAGGAATGCTTTGGCATTATCTAAGATGATGGTATTTGGCAGGCTGAATCTTGTTACCAACCCCTCAATTAAATCCACAATTTTTTCTTTTGTTGCATTCTTCAGGGGTATGGATTTAGTCCACCTTGTGAAGTAGTCTTTTGTTGTGAGAATCCACTTGTGGCCGACACTGGAGACTGGATTAATCATTCCTATGAAGTCCATCCCCCATTGCGTGAATGGTTCATCTGATACTATTAGATTGAGAGGCATGGCTAAATTTTTTCTCCTCCCTGCGTAGAATTGGCATTCCTTGCAAGATTTTATCATTTTGTAGGAGTCATTGAATAGCGTAGGCTAGAAGTACCCAGCGTGCCAGATTTTGATGGTGTTGGTTTTCACATAGAAGTGTTTGTCTTTGGGGCTGTTGTGGAATGTGTCAAGAATTTTCTTTGCTTGCCCCATAGTGACGCATCGTAACAAGACGTCGTTCAAATTTCTCTTGAAGAGAATCCCTTCAATGAGTGCATATCCACTATTTTGCAATCGGTAGAATCTCCTTTTCTAAGAAGTAAGGCCTAGTGGATATTTTCTAGTGTGCATAAATCTTGCTCTATTTGTTAGCCAACATCCTTCAGGTTCAGATTCATTTATCAGGATCAACTCCTCTTACTCTTCTTTTGTTTCTATCTCTTCGTTATGCGCTAAATATTCACACAACCCTCTTCCTTTGACAGTCTTCGTAGACTTGACCTCGATGTCATATTCCAGGATCTTAGTGATCCAATTGGCCCTCTTTTCGGTGATTTCTCCTTCCATATTATATTTGTGCACACTGGAGTGTACGACATAAATGATCACCTTGTTGCAAGATATTAGATGTCAAAATTTTTTGAGTCCCTTTACAATTGCAAACGCTTGCCTTTCAACAAAATTATAGTTCGCCTCATATTCCTTCAAGTTCCAGGAGTGAAATGTTATTGGTTGTTCTCCTTTTCTTTCATTGTCCTTCTGAGTCAGGACAGTGGCAATGCTTCTCTTGCTACTAAAAAAATACATCATGAAGTCTTTGGACAAGTCTAGATTTACCAGCACAGGAGTTGAATAAATAGAATCCTTTACCTTCTCGAAGGCTTCTTTCACTTCCTTCATTCATTTAAACAATTGGTATTTTTTTAACATCAGGGTGATGGGCCAAATTATCCCTGCAAAATCAGAAATGAATTTTCTTACGAAGTTTACCTTCCCTAGAAATGATTGGACTCCCTTTTTATTGAATGGAAGGAGAAGTTCCCTGATCGCCTTTACCCTTTCAGGATCAATAGCAACTCCATCTTTGGATACTATGTGTCCTAGTAGTTTTCCTTGCGGTACACTCAAAATACATTTTTTCGGGTTCAGGGATACCCCAAACTCTTGGCATTTTTTTAAAACCAATTCCAGATGATCGAAATGGTCATCTTTTGACTTGGAAAACATGGTCAGATCATCTAAATAGATGAGAATGATTTTATTGATTAGTTCACTGAAGGCGATGTCCATAGCCCGCTGGAAGGTGGCTCCCACATTTGATAGGTCAAAATGAATTTGGGCATATGCGAATGTTCCCCATTTGGTGGTGAATGTGGTTTTATATTGATCTTCTTCTTTGACCTAGACCTCATTGTAGCCTGAGAAGCCATCCAATAGAGAAAACATTTTTTAACCTACCACGGTCTGCAAAATGGATTTCATGGAAGGCATTGTGTAATGATCCTTTAGCGATGCCTTGTTTAGGTCATGAAATTCAACGCAAAGATGAATGTCTCTATTCTTTTTCTAGACTGGGACAAGGTTAGATACCCACGTACTGTATTTAATTGGAAATACGATCCTTGACTAGATCAGCTTCCCTAGCTCTTGTGCCATTAGGGCTTCAATCTTTGGATTGACAGGCCTCTTTGTCGAACAGGTTTAATGCCTTCTATAAGATCAATGGTGTGTTGGATGATGCTAAGATCGTATCCTCTGAGGTCATCATAAGAACGGGACATGACCCCTTCGTATGTTTCATAGAAGTGTACAAGCCTATCTTTGTCACGTTGCGGGACTTCCTTCTAGACCTTTAGTTTTCTTCCGCTTCTGCCCTCAAGGTCGACGTAGTCTGCTTGGTTTGCCACAAACTTCCTCCTATTTTTCCTTGCTTCATCATAGTCGAATAGATTTTTGAGCGTGACTAGCCCTTTCAAAAGTTTGTTTGATCTTAATTGAATGATCTACCCTTTGTATGCTTCTTCAATATTTGGCTGAAGTTGATCAGCAAACTCTCTTGACTATTGAATGAACGAGGCAATTTTTTTGTCACTTTCAAACACTTGCCAGCTCTGATCATTATCTAGAATGGACAGTCAGACGATCACTCGTATAGAGTGTACATTCTCCATTAAGTCAGAAATAGGATCGAATTGAGCTCCTATTGTTGCCATGTGATCTGTAGTTGAATTTTTCTCCCTTGGCACCGTGTGGATGTTAAAGCTTCAAAAACTTCAATGAGGTTCCATACTCTGTGTCTATAAGATCACATGCGAACATTCTTTGTAGCAGAGATGTTTCTAACTTGATTGACTATAAGTTCATAATCTTTGAGCACCATTATTTGTTTTATACCCATGCGTTCTATGAGGCTTATTCCTTGCACAAGACCCTCATATTTGGCCTCATTGTTTGAGCAAGCAAACTAGAAGCGGAAAGATCTGAGAATCTGCTCACTGTTTGGAGATGTTAAGCATATCCCAACACCAGCGCCCACTTTGCATCTTGCAACATCAAAGTGTAACATCCATAGCTCTGAGGCTTGTTCGGTCATGGAGTCCTTTTCTATCCTTGGAAATTATTGATCTTCATCATAGATGATATAGGTGCCTAGCCCGGTAGCATGGTAATTGTCGAAAGGGTTAGCATCTACATAGTCGCTCAAAAAGACTTCTTCGGAACCAACTTTGTCTTTAGATACCTTCTCATCTCCTAGTGCCCTACTAAAAAATTCTTCCTTAGGAAAGGAAGTATGAGCAGTTTCAATTTCTTCCTTTGTGGAAGAAGTATGGGTAGCCTCATAGTTGATCATAGCTTCATCGACCACATGCTCTGAATGCAAGGATTTTGATATTATCTTCATCTTAGCCCCATGCTTAGTCTTGAGAATTAGGTGAGACCAATCCAAAGAAAGGTATCTGCCTATCTTTGTTGTAAACTCCCTTGATAAAAAGAGGCCAAACATGTGAGGGACATCAATGATCACGGTATCTTGTGGTATTGTGATATTGGGACAGGCAAACAAGGTTAATGGGAGGTCTTTAATGAGGCCTACAGTTTCAACCTTGTTCCCATTCAAAACTCCTCTTCTTAAGGGTTCGTAGCTAAGCTCTAAGGCTTCGACTATCTATTTAGGCATGACTGTGGTGTTGGCACTAGAGTCAATCATGGAGTTGTTCAGGAGTTTCTTCCCCATAATGAGAGTTAGGAAGAAGGGTTTAGGTTTTGGCTTATCCTCTTTTTCCTTGGTCAGAGTCTCCTTGGTAGTATTTGCAAGAACTTTGGCTAGAGGCGATGCATCAACGATCCTTTTAGAAGCTTGTTCCATTGGTTGTATGACCACATCTTTTTGTAGGGCCTCCTGTAGCAATGACTTCTACTTTGGAATGGCTAGGATATCCCAAAGGGATACGTTAATGGAAGATTTCTTCAATTGTTCCACCACGTTGATTGGTGACGGATTTGGAGGCTTCTATTCCTTTGCCTTGGTTATAACAATGTCCTTACGCATCTGAGGCTATGGGGCAATTATAGAAAGTCCAAGGAGTTGGTTCAAGACATTTCTTGACTACGGAGTGACCAGCTCACCTGTGAATCTCCTTTTTGATTGGGTGTTGTAGTCGGATTGCACTTGTGGGGTTGCTGATGTGGATGCTTTATAAGTGAACACGGCTTCGTCCCCTTCCATCCATGAGAGGAGGGCATGGTTAGGAGCTATGTAATTTTCTTGCTTCAGGGGCATCCCTTGCATCTGTGTGGTGAGAACCGCATTCTCCACTTGGGAAGAGGCGTATGTATACCCTCCTGAATTCGTCACCACACCTTGGCTGCACTGTTTTGCAATGTTTTGTTGTAAATTGCAATGTGGAAAATTTTAAGGCATATGTGTGTCACCGCAAGGATACCACTAGGGATTGAAATATTCAGCAAGATTGTTTTGTCCTACGATTAACTCTTTGCTTGTGCTTGTCTGAGCAGTTCCCAACGGAGTCGATACTGGTACTATTTGGTTATTTGTCTGAGTTGGCAGAGTTGTGTGCACGACCCCTTGATTTTGGTTATGTTGGGAGGAAGGTTTGTTACTCTGATATCTTTGATATGTCAGTTTGGGAGGAGCAGCCTGGTTGCACTTGATAGCAATCACTTTGTTTGTTAAGTTATGCACCATTTCTCTTAGTTCGCTCATCTCATCCTTCAAAGTGCTAGATGTAGAAACATTATTTTGTGGTGTATTTGGATATGTGTATATAGACGGCAGTGACGTGATTGTGCTAGTAGGTGGCATCTCCTGATTAGAAGCTGATACTTCAAGAAATATCAGCATGAGGGGCTGAGGTGGCAGCTTCCCAGCATCAATCAGATTGTTCTCTGCCTTCACTGCTATGTTGTACGCATCTAGTAACGTAGTTCCGCCAAGCAACTAGACCATCATGGAAATGTTGACGTTAATGGCCTTTAAGTAGAACATGAAAGCTAGCTTGGCCGGTGGTCGAATGGCATTCTGGATTCTTTGCTAGGTTGTATGAAATCGGGGGTTGAAATCTGTCATGGCTTCAGATGGGGCCCGCTTTATTATCAATAGTTGTTGATATAGCAAAGATTTGTCTCTGTCATTAGAAAATCTCTCATAAAATGGATCTCCAAGCTCATCCCAGGTTCTGATCGTATTGGCTGGCAAAGTGTGATACCAATCTAGTGCCCTTCCTATAAAAGAAGCTGCAAGTAATCTAAGTGCTATGTTTTGGTATGTTACTCCGTTCACCAGACACACGTCCACAACATCTTGCAGATGTTTGGATGGTGTTCTCGAGCCATCTTCGGTAAACTTTGGAATAGCTTTAAGAGCAGAGACTAGGATAGGGGTCCATATGGCAAGTGCGATTGGGGCAACAAGATGACTTTTGGAGTCCCAAGCCACATAATTTTTATTTGTGATCAACATTATGGATGGGATCCAATGGTTCTTCTAGGAAAGTTTAGGAATGTGTTGTTACCAACGGGATATTAACAAGCCAAGTTTATTTACGGTTCACGGCCTAGACCGATGACATACACACCCTTTTGTTTTGGTATTTTTAGGGTCCCACCAGGCATGCCAGGAAAATAAAAAATTGTTGATGCCAAAATTTGGCAAGGTAACAACCTCTTGTGGGAAACTCATTTCTAGGGGGGACCTATTGCGCCAAACTGAGTAACCTTCGGGTTTTTAGAGAAGTTGGCTTCTTCTATGATTGAGATTTTGAATGAGAAAAGGAAGCAGATATAAAATAAAAGATCTAACTAAGGTGATGCGCCAAGATGTAGATGTTAAGGGCTCGTTTGGTAGTCTGTTGTATTCCAGAATGGAAAAATAGAGATAAAAGACTGAATGATTCACCAGATGACATAAAATAACCTTTATACACATTTACTAGAAAGAAGAGTCAAAGACATGATCTAAACCAACAAACTTGTATTAATTTATAGAAGTTTGTAAATGAAGCATTTAGTACAATATTGGCACAGTAAAACTTATCAAATATCTAAGAAAATAGAGAGGTCGAACAATGGCATAGTCTGTGATTTCTTTACAATAATCTAATGAGTTAATGAAAGGCCTAGTTCTTCTATTGATTCTTCTGTCAAAAATGAACTAACTGGAACCCCTTCTTCGAAAGAAGAAGAAATATTTATAGTGGAAGTCCGGATTATGAGCAAGCAACAGGAAAGATTCCCCAATCATGAGTAATGATGTATTAGCAATGATTTTTCCTTGGTCGTTACAAATGAAAAGATTTGGGCCATGAACGAGGACACCCAAGGGCCAAGTGCATCCCCTGTGAATGATGGTAGTGGTCCCAACAGACCAGAGTGTTGACATGTGCAATTCACCCATGGCGGTAGTTACAAAACATGGCAGCTGGTGATGGGTTGTCGCTTGCATGGATTTCCCTCGCGATGAAGCCTTCGAAAGATCACGTGGCAAGCGGTCGGGGTCATCGTTCATCCTTTCCCTTGAGTGGTGAATAAATTGTGTTGTGAAGACATGTGGAGGTCTCCAACATACCGCACCAAAGGTAGGGCCGCCAAGATTTGTGCATAGACTGATGCTATGTGGCGAGCAATCGGGCCCCAAAATGAGAGCGATGCAAAGAGGCACAAAAGATTGTGACTGACTGGCACATGGCAGCATGGCACAAGATTTTGGAAAGTGATCAAAAGAAACCTTGTGAGGGGCACTTTGTTGAAAAGTGGTGACATTCGCTAAAGCTTTTGCGCAAGGAGCCCGATATTGCCTTTTCTTTAGAGGAGGGTGCGACCGATACTTAAGCAAAAATAAACTCACCCGAAGGGAGCTTGGGAATTTTATGCTCACACATAGATAGAAAGGAAGATAATAGAGTGCATTTGATTGAGGGAAACATTAATTAGATTTTCAATTTCACTTCTTTGAAATTGCTTCTATTTTGTGGTGTTTGGCTAAAAGGTTGGGGTTAGATAGTTAGTTTCACTTTTCTTAGTTTCAATTTAGTAGGTCAATTCATTGGTTACTAATTGTAGACATGTGAAATTGACTTAACACCTATCACACACCCCAAACAGAATTGAATAGCATTGAACAACATCGAACAACATCGAACAACATCGAATAATATTGAACATCATCTCAGAACACCCCGTAACATCTCAAAATGACTCAGAATTGTCTTGTAACATCTCAGAATGACTTGGAATTGTCTCATAACATCTCGAAATGAATCAAAATTATCTCATCACATCTCAAAATAACTCAAAATTGTCCTATAACATCTCGAAATGACTTAGAATTGTCCCATAACATCTCGAAATGACTCAAAATTGTCCTGTAACATCTCAAAATAACTCATAATTGTCTTGTAACATCTCAGAATGACTCGAAATTGTCCTGTAACATCTCAATTTTACTTAGAATTGTCTCGAAACATCCCGCAACATCTCAAAACCATCTTGTAATGTCTCAAAACATCTCAGAATGACTTAGAATTGTCCCAAAACACCCCATAACATCTCGAAACCATCTCATAATGTCTCAGATCATCTCGAAATCATCCTGCAACATTCCTACATCACACCACATCAAAATGACATCAAAAACCCTAATTCCTCTATTAATTGAATAATACAACATTATTTAATTCATTCATTTTTTATCACTTTGAACAAATTAAATAAATTTCACTTGTTTAATAAAGTCCTGAAATTCCTAATTCCTTTATTGATTAAATAAAACAATATTTTTTTATTAATTCACATTTCATCATTTCGACTAATTAAATAAATCACATTTATTTAATGAAGTCCTAATCTCACTTTATTTCATCTTGATTGATTAAATAATACCAATTATTTAATTACGTCATTAAGTCACTTTATTCCCCTAAGTTGATATTAAATAATAATTTAATTATGACACTTACCCTCCAAAATTTGAATAATTAAATCAAACTATTCAAATCAATTATCAACAATCAAATCAAACTAATGCAATTTTGTTTGCAAAAGTCAAACTTGATTTGCACGTTCAACTCCAAAAAAAGAATTAATTAATTAAATCAATTAATTCATATTCCTCACCCACTTTCTGATTGAGTAAATTGTGATTGTTGACTAAGTAATCTATTTTGTTAACTAATCAATCCAAATTATTAATTGAGCAATCTAATCTATTAACTGATCAATCACATTCCTAACTAAGCCATCAAAATCTTGACTGATCGATCTAAATCTGTTAACTGATCAATCACAATCCCTGACTAGCCAATTTTTTTCTCAATCACCCAAATTATGCAATCAACTTTGCACAATTTTCTCATCTATAAATCCTTTCAACACACTCCAACCGTTGATCTGGATATTCTTCAACACGATCCTAATCGTCGATTTCAAAACTAATTTTCTATATAACAAACCCCTTTCCTCACAAATAAGGATTGGAGAATCAACATACATTGAGCAACAAAGTGTTGTCAAGAACACCATTGAGAGAACTTCACCATTTTCTTTGATCAACCAACCAAAACAATCACTCATCAAGCTTTTGCACACAAACTTTGGAGCCTTCACAGTGATAAGAACAACCCAACATCAGGAAAATACACTCCACTATGGGATGGTAAGACTATGTTATTCTCGTACATTTGTTTCTATAATCATAGATTCATTTATGCATTTTAGAATAACTTAGTTTCATTTTGTATGTGTAGGTTTAGATCTTAGATTAATCTGTTTAATCTTAGTTTAGATGCTTAGAATTGACATGTTTTGATCCCTCTTCCAATCTAACATTCTCCCCCTCACACATTTTGGCACGCCCGATGGAACCCTTGTCCCCTCCTCCAACATCCGTTTAAGCCATTTTTGAAGCTGCAAGTCCCAAAAATGAACATGACAGAGTTTTCACGCGTTGCCCAAAAAACCTACGCGCTTGACTATTAAGAAAACTATGCTATTGCAACAAAAATTATGCTATTGACATGGGAATGGTGCTATTGCACTAAGAAATGCACTATTGCTTGAAGACCTGCACACTTGCTTTGACAGTGTTAGCTTTTTCTGTCTGATTTGAACATCTATTTTTGGAACTAAGCAGATGCATTTTTTCTACGCGTTTGCATTATTTTTTCTGAGCAGTTGCTCTAACAGATAAGTGCACGGATCCTACACTATTGTAATGGGATTTTCCACTAAAATTTGCTTGTTTTTGGATGTGTAAATAGGTATTAAGGGATTTGATGTAGGATTCAAGTGACATTAACACGTTTGTTGTAGGGAAGGTGATCGATCCTAGATTTTTCGATCTACAATCCATTTTTTTATTAACTTAGGAATCTGAATTTGGTGCTCTAAAATGAACAAACACAAACTCACATTTGATTTAGTGTTTTAAAATTAAAGAAATTCATGCTTTATTAACTTAGGAATTAGAATTTGGTGCTCTAAAATGAACAAACACAAACTCGCATTTGATTTAGTGTTTAAAAATTGAACATTCATGATTTCTTAACTTAGGATTTCTCATTTTGGTGCTCATAAAAAACAAAACACTTCAATTTTGGGATTTAAAAATGAGCCAATTTCTTGTTTTCTTAACTTAGGAACTTTAAATTTGGTACATAAAAAGAGCACAAATGATTTCCATTTTGTTGATGCAAGCACGATTTTCATTTGTTGACCAATTAGAGACCAAGGCTATTTTCTTAGAAACACCCAAATTTGGAGCTTAAAATGAACAAGTTATTTCTTTTGTATTGCATCATTGTCTATCTTTGAATGATATCTTGAATACTTCCTATTGGTGTAAGTAAAAAGAATAATTTTTTTTATGTTATTCACATATTTATGGGGATAACACCACTCGAGGTATTTAAAAAGAATCAACTTGCTATGGATTGTTCACTGTGCATTCATTGATTGACAAAGTTGAAGTGTTTTATCTTCTCCCCTTGCACCTTTTAGTGATCTTGGGTGAGCGAAAGAACATTTTTGAGCATTTCACTTTATTTTTCAAGTTTACCTTAAAGAGGGGGCTTGCCCTGAGATACATCCCGTACTGGAGAACTCATTGCAAGGTCTCGAAGCACATTTACTGGTGGTCTATATTAAAGGTTGTGAAATCATAAGAAAGTAGCTTCAAGCCATGCTGACAATAGAACTAACCTAATCCCATGCCTTGAGTGGAATGGGAATGGTTAAAGAGCCTTAAGTGGAAAGCAGGTGAGTGTCAGATTTATGCATTCACAATTATCACTAAGAACCAAATTGTTTTAGAGGCCACCCTATTATCCAAAAAAAATCTCTAAAAGTGGTGCATCAGAATTTACTTCCAAGAAGTTACTTGCCATGTCCGACTATAGGCCTGCACCATAAGTTGCATGTAAAATCGTCTCTTCAGAGCATGAGGCAAGCTTACCTAAGAGAATGGTGTTTATCCCCTAGGGTTGTAGTTGTTGGTTTATGTTAAACTTACCCATTACATTCAAAATAATTTAACATCAAATTTTGTGATTGATTTAAAGAAAAAGAACACATTCAAAGCAAACACTGAACGAGATGGTTTAACCACAAACCCTTTTGATTTAGTGCATACTTGTGAAATAAGCCTTATGTTTGCACCCCTTTGAAAGAATCTTTCCTTAAAGGTTTCCGAACATTCCAACTTTGATTTTAGGGTACATTAATCAAAGTAAACATTTGGGAACTATGGCTTGGGTGTTGTGATTTCACAACCTAAGTTATAGACATGAAGGTCACATAATTTCATGCTTATTGAGTTAGTCCAAGTGTTGTCTTATCACTTGCCATACTTCAAACATGGAGAAAAAGTTGAGAGAAAGTTGTTTATAAGATCATTGTTCAAACCAAAACAATTGATAAGCCAAAAGGTCAGATAGTCTCGCATCCATTATTTCCATCCTACCTATTTGAAATCAAAAAAAAAAAAAACATTAAGGTCATTCCTCCACTCAGACATCCATGGTATTAACAATTACTTAAGACTCGTAGATAGTACAAGTAAGCTTTCTTGCAATATATCCTCTAGACAAGGAAGTGGAATTTAGACCTTAGTTCTTCAACATTTTGATTTCCAAGAAGTAGTATCATTCCAAAATAGCACTCAAACCCTAGGGTCTTTAGATTCACAACAACCATCCCATAACACCATCAAACTTTATGACCATCTGGCGAGCAACAACCCTAGTTCAACAACCAGATCTTGTAGCACTGATCCTTTGGCCTAGTCTCACATATATCGAAGATAAAAAAACCAACATCATAAGCATCTTGAGAACCTTCATTTTTTAGAAGAACAAAACACCTCACCAATTTCTCACCACATCAATTATCCTAGAAGAAGAGGAAGAGAAAGCTAACATAGGCGTGGAAATAAATATCCCCTTCATGATCTCACAGAAGGTCAAGATCCCTAAGGTAAAGTCCATACGTCGTCATTTTAGACTTAGGCATCTTAGTCCAAAATCTCTCAAGAAACACCTTTGGGCACTTCACGAAACTAGAACTAGGTTGGTATACAACTTTTACAAACGAGCTTCCAAGAACAATCCAAACTTGTATTCCTTCTACTATTTTCAGAATCCTGGTCTATTCCAACAGTTCCAATATCTTACATAATCTATAGGACAACATCGAGTCTTTAGGATTTGAGTCACCTAGAGAGTACACCACTCTCCCACAGGAGACCCAAGTTGTTTATGACAACCACAAGATCACATCATAGGAAGCAAATGGAAGGCAACAAGAACACCACCAATATCCCACCAATAAATGCCATGAACGATGAGAGTAGCCCATGGGGGTATAGGCCAAGTGACCTTGAAACTCCCTAGAAGAGACTAGTGTATAGAGACACTTTCACTGAAGAAGAAATGAACCACAAACCGAAGGAGGTAATAGAACAAAGCAACCAGGACCCAAACATAGTGGTTATAGAGGAGGTAGATAATGGGGAAGAGATAAACAAGGAGGACCTGTTTGAACATTCTAACAACCTTAAGGTCCTCAAACTAATGGATAGGTTGTTAAGAAAGGACGCAAACTCATATTTCATCAAGTTAGCACAAAGCAGTGCTAAATTATCCATAGAATTCAACGTAGAAGCTCTCAAAGACCCCAATCTTATTCCCTTAGAGGATAACTTAGTTGTGAGACAAATAACCCAACCTCCAGAGATGTCGAATATGCCACCTGTGTTCTCAGAAAGTAGTGACCAACCCAAAGAGAACCCCTTGTTCAGAAAACCAACTCAAGTTGAACAAGTAGTAGTGGCACAAATGTATCAAGGGGGGACCATCTCAATATGAGCCTAAAAATAACAATCCACCTCCTGGGAAATATATGCCTTAGAACACATCAAGCATCGACCCTTCCCAAAATAATCAGTACCATCAATAGGGTGGAACATAGGGTCCCCCTCTAAAAAATCAATACCATCAACAGGGTGGAACATAGGGTCCCCCTCTGAACAATCAGTACCTTCAACAAGGTGGACCACAAGGTCCCCTTCTGAACCAGCAATTCTATCAACAAGGTGTCCTGCCAATGCATCATCAGGGTAACCTTCATTTTAGTCCTACCCAACAGGGTGTGCCACAGAGCACCCTTATCCAGTTGTCCCAACAACAAGGTATCTTGCCAACACATCATTAGGGTAACCTTCATTTTAGTCCTACCCAACAGGGTGTTCCATAGAGTGCCCTAATTTAGTCATCCCAACAACAAGGTATCTCGCCAACACATCATCAAGGTAACCTTCATTTTAGTCCTACCCAATAGGGTGTGCCATAGAGCGCCCTAATTCATTCATCCCAACAATAAGGTATCTCGCCAATGCATCACCAGGGTAACCTTTAGTTTAGTCTTGTTCAACAAGGTGTGCCACAAAACACCCTTCTTCAGTCATCCCATCAACAAGGTTACCCACAAATGCATCATCAGGGGAGCCTTCTGTATGTTCCACCCCAACACCAAGGAGTTAACCCTACTTATGCATAACAAGTAATTAACCCTCCTTATATCCCATATGGCTATCAAGGTCTTGTACCTTCACAATACCCAACCTATGACCAAAAATTGGTAGGGCAACAAGGTTATTACACACAAGGTTTGCAAACACATGTACCAAAAATGGAGATGGAACTAAGGCTAGATATTGTCACCCAAAAAATAGCAGATATGTAGATAGGACAACAGAAGAAGACCTACACTCTGCAGGAAATTTGTCCATTCCCATTCGATCGTTCCATCACAACACTACCCTTTCCAAAAAATCTTGAGATACCTAGGTTTAATAGAAAGTACAAAGGAGTAGGAGATCTATTAGAGCATGTACGAGACTTCTCGATATCATGTATGGAGGTACAAAACAATGATGCCTACCTCATGAGGCTCTTTCCACGTAGCATTACAGGTCACGCTATGGAGTGGTTCACCTGTCTACAACCCGAAATCAAAACTTTTGATGAGCTGTCTAGCAAATTTATAACCCACTTCTCGTTTAACATAGAACAAGATGTCACCATCACTAGTCTATCCATGATCAAACAAAACCAAGTAGATTCCTTTACCTCCTACCTATAGATATGGAGACGCAAAGCAAGTTGATGCAAATGGCCCATTCCAAACAAGGAGTTGGTGGATACTTTCATCATGAATGTCCTACGTGAAATAAACTACCAGCTCACTATGCTATGTCTTGTAGACTTTGAGGAAACAATAAAAAAGGGGTTACATATTGAGAGAGCCCTCATAGAAAGAGGAACCTTAAGAAAAAAACAACTCAAAATATAGTCCCTCTAGTTCAAATGAGAAACCCAAAGTCTGGGCTAAAAATAAGAACGTCACAAATGATGGAGTGGTAGACGCTAGAGCAATATGGAATGCACAAAACACAAATTAGACCAAACCATAGGTGGCAAAAACAAGCTATGGTCCTAACAACAGACAAAGCAATCAAATAACCTATCCCAAGAATAATCAGGTTGTAAATCAACAGACAAAATAGGGAGGGAAACAGAGGAAATATGATCAACCTAGAAGGCAATTCACTATATTAGGTGAGTCACTTGAAACAGTTATGCACAAAATAGTACAATAGAACCTCATCAAAATAAATGACCGCCCAAATTATGAGGAACCTAGCTTTAAGACACCATGGTACCTTGTGTGATTTCCATATGATCAAAGGACATACAACGAACAATTGCATGTGCCTCAAACATATCATTCGGGACTTGATAGACAAAGGGGAAGTAGACATTGATTGTTGTCCCAAAAATAAGGACCTACAAATATACTCAAACCCGATCCCAAACCATGCTAAGAGGAATGATAAAGGAAAGGGACAAGAGTACCACAATTCTAATTACACATATGGTGACACAGTTTTAGGAACCCTCTCACAAGTTGATGACAATAGAACAAACGTAGTAATGATACAAGGAGGAGATAACAACTACAACATGACTACCCATCGAGGAAGAGTTACAATACAAGGAGCACCTCCAAAACCCATAATCAATTCATCAAGTGACTATAAAATTGTGGAACAGTTAAAGAAGACACCCACCCTCATCTCAATCCTAGAATTATTAAAACTATCACCCGCACATAGGGAGATATTGGAAAAAGCATTAGAAATGTCAGTCCCTAATGACATCGATCCCAGTCAGTTCCAATCTATGGTTGGAAAAATCATGTTGCAAGTAATCATTTAGTCTTTTTAGAGAAAGATCCACCACAAAGAAAATTCGACAATCAAACTCTATACATAAAGGTTGGTGTTCACAAGACCATGGTCAAACAATTATTAATAGATAATGGTGCAGGTTTAAACATTTATACCTTAAAATTCATAAAACAGCTAGGGTATTTTGATGACATAATTGACAAAGACAAGAATATCACCATAAGGGATTATGATGACTTGGAAAAATTCTGAAGGAATAGTCAAGTTGTCAGTGCGGATAGGACCAACCCTCACAAAAACTACTTGTCAAGTACTAGATCTTGAGTTACCATACAACCTACTCCTGGGACACCCTTGGATTCATGCATTACAAGAAATCCCTTCCACTTTTCATCAATGCCTACAATTTACCCATGAAGGAAAAGAAGTAACACTATATGTCGATCCTGAACCTTTCAATTTTTGTGCAAAGTTGGAGGAGAAATACAATAAAATACAACGTGTTCCTAGCAATGATATAGCCTTCCATTCCTTTTTCTTATGTCAACCCTTCCATGCTTCCATCAACCTCCACCAAAAACACATCAAGTGAATAGCCGAAAACAAAAGCCAAGATTCAAGTACTTGACAAGGGTAATGGGAACTACCATTTTAACCAAGCATTCTACATTGGCATGCTTCCACCAACACCTAGAGTATATGGAGGTCCAAAAGAGATCAAGATAGTACAAATGATAGCTAAAACCACTATCTTTACTAGATGGGGAGACATGAAAGATGAAGAAATATTTGAGGACCTTTCATCTATGATCTATAAGGAGGACCAAAAAGAACCACAAAATCCATAACCCATTTTAATTGATCATAACACTAAAGGTTATCAATTAGTCAAACAAATGGGATACAATGGAACAAGTAGCCTTGGGCTACATAAACAAGGCCAATCAGAGCCTATCATAGTAGAACAAAGGTAAAAAAATATGGGGCTAGGTTTAAACCAAAAGATGTGGTCATTTCAAAAATCGGACAAACCTCTTGGAAGAAACGACAAACTTCTACTAGTGTTAAGGCACTGGATATCTACCATGTCATGGACAACGAGTTACCCATCAAAGACTTATTTGACAACTTTAGAATTGATAGGTTCCCTCCCTAATACATGGAAACCATTTCCAACATCTATTACCATTCCGAAACAATATAATGAATACAAATGGGATTCTCCTTCCTTCGTCACCGGATATGATTCCCTCACTTCTAGTAATGATGACTTAGATAAGCAGTGGGAAAAAGACACTATAGCCATATTGACCCTTTCACTTACTTTTGTAAACTTGTAGACCAAGATGATAGTCTCCCACTTTTTTACCCACAACTCATAGATTGGGATCAACAACAACACACACCTATTTTGGATCAATTCCAGAATGACGAGGCAATCACAGAGTTCATGGGACTTCGAAAAAACATGCCAACAGGAGATCACAAAGCAGGTTTCACCATGGAACTAGAACAAGAGGCATACTTCGATGGAGAGATTAAATCTTCCAGTCACAGATATGAAAGAAAAAACATAAAGATATGATCCCCTAGGGAAAACCACACTATGGCTCTATCGGATCCAAAAAAGAGAAAAATAAAGGATACATCCAAAGGTGAAAACCTCCCAGAGGCACTCGAGGATGGAGGATTAAATCCCCCCATATCAGAATATCAAGAAAGATCAACACTCCTTGTAGAAGAAACAAAATCCATAAATGTTGGCACAACAGAGGACCCAAAGATAACATACCATGCAACATCACTTGATCCTGAGGAGAAATTGAATTTCACAATGTTCATCAATGAGAGAAAGGTAAAAAATTCTTGGACCTATGCTAACATGCCTAGACTAGATCCAACATTAGTGGTGCATCATCTAGCTTTCATCCGTTGAGCAAAGCCTATCAAGCAAAAACTCAAAAAAAGGCATCCCCAAATAGTGTTACTGGTAAAGGTAGAACTAAAGAAGCTACTAGATGTGGGTTTCATCAGACCCGTTGACTATCCACAATGGATATTGAATCTAGTACCAGTGTCCAAACCTATTGGGGGCATAATGATATGTACAGACTTCAGAGACTTGAACAAGGCTTGTCCAAAAGATAAGTTTTTGTTGCCAAGCATTGACATGATTGTAGATATAAAAGAAGGGCATGAGATGTTGTCCTTAATGGATGGTTTCTCTGGATACAACCAAATAAAGATCTCTCTAGATGACCAACACAAAATAACATTCACTTGTGCTTGGGGGAATTTTTCTATTGGAATGTAATACCTTTTGGTCTAAAGAATGCAGGAGAAACCTATCAAAGAGCGATGATGACCATATTCTATGACATGCTACACACAATCATGGAGGACTATGTGGACGACATCCTAGCAAAGTCAATCAAAAAGGAAAATCACTTGACAAACTTGGCAAGGGCATTTGATCGACTGGAACAGTACAATCTTAGACTCAGACCTAAAAAGTATGTGTTCAGAGTAACATTTGGAAAGTTATTGGGGTACATAGTGTCGAGAAGAGGGATAGAAGTAGATCCTTCCAAGGTAAAAGCTATAGTAGAGATGCCTCCTCTAAAGACACTCAAACAATTGAGGAGCCTACAAGGAAAGCTACAATCCATCGAGCGATTTATCGCACAACTAGGAGACAAGTGCCATCCTTTCACTCATCTCCTACACAAAGACATCACCTTCAAATGGGAGGAGAGATGTGATCAAGTATACCATCAAGTCAAGGAGTATCTAATTACTCCTCCTGTACTCATGCCACCTATTCCAAAAAAGGAGATGATACTTTATGTGTCTACCACACAAGTAGCATTGGGAGCTCTCTTGGCCCAGCTAGATGATAACAATAAACAAAGGGTAGTCTACTATATCAACAAAACACTGGTGGGATATGAACTGAACTACTCAGCCTTTGAAAGAGCATGTCTCTTAGTTGTGTCTTCAACACAAACTATGAGACATTACATCTTAAATAGAAAAGTGAAACTGATTTCGAAGGTGGACCCACTCAAATATTTACTATCAAAAGCAGTCTTAATAGGTCGAATAGCCAAATGGGTGATGATTCTGAGTGAATTTGATCTAGAGTACATGGACAAGAGAGATATAAAGGGACAAGTCATAGCAGACCAACCAACCGAAGCACCCATAGATGATCATAAACCTCTCATAGTGGATTTTTCCAGATGAGAGTGTCTTAATGACAAAATAGACAAGTCAATGGACTCTATACTTTGATGGGTCACATACTCAACATGGTTCTAGAGCAGGTATTTTATTTCTCACACCACATGGAGATAGTATACCCAAGGTATACAGGATTGCATTCCCTTGCACAAACAACATCTCAAAATATGAAGCTCTTATCACAGGGCTCAAAATGGTGATCGAATGGAGAGTAAAGGAGCTACATGTCATTGGAGACTCTCACCTAGTAATCAGATAGATGAATGATGAATACCAAACAAAAGATGATAAATTGCTACCATACAAAAGAATGGTGGACAACTTCAAAGATTACTTCATCAAAATAACCTTTGAATAGGTTCCTAGGATCAATAACATAGTTTTTGATGCAATGGTAACGATAGGCTCGTTGCTTGATATTCCTCAGAATGTGCCTAAATATGAATTCCTCATGGAGCAACTACTTGTGCCTGCATTCAACGTCCTAGAATCAGAAATGGTATGTGTTGTTGTTGGTCCTAACTCTCCATGGTACCAAGATACTTTTGACTATAAGTAGAACGGTATCATACCACTTGACTTAATGACTCCTCAGAAGAAAACCTTCACCCATAGAACCTATGGTTTTATGATATTAGGAGAAACCCTATACCATCGTAGCCTAGATGGTATGTTACTTTGATGCCTTAATGCAGAAGAAGTACAAATGACCTTACAAGAGGTCCACGAAGGCATTTGTGGATCCCGCTCTAGCAAACCTAACCTAGTCCAGAAGCTACTCAGGGTAGGATACTATTGGCCTTCCATGGAGAAAGACTGCATTCAACATTCTAGAAGGTGTTCGCAACAAAATGATCTAGTTCATGCACCAACACAAGAGTTGAGACCCATTACAACACCATGACCTTTTTCGCAATGGGGATTAGACTTGGTAGGTAAGATATCACCCGCTTCATCCAATGGGAATAAATTCATTACCACCACAACATAATACTTCACTAAATGGATAGAGGCAGTTCCATTGACCTATATCACCAAAAAATAGATATCAAAAATTATTTTGAATTATCTTATTTGTAGGTATGGAATCCCACAAACAATTGTAACCGACAATGGCACCCCATTTAAGAATCAGGATGTCCAGGAACTCTGTTCCAAATTCTCTATCCAACATAGATTTTCTATGCCCTACTATCCTCAAGGAAATGGTTAAGTAGAGGCATCCAATAAAACAATACTAAAAATACTAAAAAATAATATCAATTATGTCGACCGTGATTGGACTTTGTAGCTAACCCAACCTTATGGGCTTATCGAACCATCATTCGCACACCTACTAGTGCAACACCCTTTTCCTTGGTATATGGATCAGAAGCTATATTACCTATCGAGGTCAAAATCCCCTCATTGTGAGTCTCATTAAAAGGCATGGTCAGTAATGAAGAATACAAGGTATCCAGATTGAATGAATTAGAGCTCCTATATGAAAGGTGTTTGAGTGTGTTAAACCATCTGCAAGTTTATCAGAATCAGCTCAAATGAAGCTATGACAAGAGAATCAAAGACATAAACTTTCAATTTGGTGACAGTCCTCAAGGAGAATTAGAAGATACAATTGAATCAAGATGGAAAGGGAAAATTTGAACCTAACTTGTTAGGCCCATTTATCATAACAACAAGCTATGGCTTTGGGGCATATCAGTTGGCTACTCCTGAAGGAGAACCTCTAGCCAAATTGTTGAACAACAGCCACCTCAAGAAGTTTTATACATGAAACACGTCAGAATACCCTAGGAAAAAGGGTAAAAATCCAAAAAAATAGAAAAAAGAGATTAAAAATATACAAAAAAAACAAAACAAAACAAAAAAACAAAAAAGAAAAAAGCAAAAAAAATAGTAAAGAGATAGAACGTTTTTTGAGTGAAAACCACTTTATGGCACTCCTAGAACAGGTACCATAGTGAAAACCTAACAAACAAGCGCTATGTGTGAATAAAACATGCACCATTATCTATCAACACTTGTTCACAACATCCACCTATCCATTTCATAACATGTATCCAACCATGGCTTCTCACTAATTAAGGTAAGTCATTTTACTGGGGGAAAATTCCTGAAGCTAGTCATAGATTAGATCTTGTGATATCAATCATGGTCATAAAACAACAAGAGTCAAAAACACTAGAAAATAACAAAAATTAAAAACGTGCAGAAAACATCAAAAACAAAACAAAATAGTTGGGTTATTCCTTCACTCAAACAGTCTAAGATATCCAAATTTGCTTGAACCTCATAGCTAGTTCAAGTAGATTTCCCACAACATATCCTTTAGACACAAAAATGGGATATCAATCTAAGCTATCGATGTTGTTTAGCCAAAAATAATTCATGTTTTGAGTCAAACGGTCGAAGTACGTGGTTTCTGCATGTACAACATAGGCAAGGCTTTTTTTTAGCCCTTGAGACCCTAGGTCAGTCCCCTTAGGTTTCCAACATGCTTTATTTCAACTTGATCACAAAATACAAAATACCAAAAACATACATGAAAATACAAAATACCAAAAACATACATGAAAATACAAAATCCTAAAACATATACAATATACAAAATCCAAAAACATTCACAAAATAGAAAAGGTCAAAAAGGTCAAACCAAGCAAACTATGAGACTCTATGTGTACAACGTAGGCAAGGCTTATCTTTGATGAGCCCTCGAGGCCCTAGGTTAGTCCCCTAAAAATAAACAAACAACACATCATAAAACTTACAAAAAAAAAGAGACATCATGTCATCCCGTCATCAAAATCCACGATAAAATTTTCATCCATAATAAACAATTCGTCACAATTATCCTTTGAAAAAATAAACAAACAAACAAAGCAAACATCAAAAGCTAGAAATTTCAAGCAAAAAAATCGTATAAGAGTTGACTATAAATAGAAGAAGACAATTCCAAAGTATCAACTACCTATCTTTTTAAACAAGTCCCAACAACATCCTAAGATATTCCTTAACGGATTCGTTCCTACAATAGACATGATCAACAACGGATAATAGCCCCACCCTAAATACATATGGCAAGTGATACTGCAACTTTGTTTTTATCTTTTTGTGGTCTTACTTTTTGTGATTTATTTTATTGACTCATTCCCAAGATCTCTCGAGGATGTTCATAAGGATTTAGAGAAGAAGGAATGGGGGAAATTGAGCGTCATTTCAATTTGTTGTTTGTAAGATATTTTTGTAATATTACCATGGTGAATACTTGCTTTATTAGGTATGGAAGTTGTATTAAAACAGTTTGTCAAAGTAGTTACATGTTAGGTGTTCTATACCTCTCTGTGTGATTGGTCTGAAATGTTTTTCACACAACCCCCCTATACTTTAAACAAAGTTTCCATATGTCTGGTATGAACAAAGAAAATCTTTGTTTGTAGAGTCAAATTCCACACAACGGATACAAAGTCACCTTGGTAATTCATACCCTGGTACATCGTATTTGTTTGCTACATCAAATAGGGTTTATTCAAACCGTGAAGTCTCTAAAGCGAAGCAAAAGCAACTCATCAATCATTATCCATCATCAATATTTCTTCTAATTAACATCATATCTCTATCTATTATCAATATTTCTTCTCATTAACATTCATCCTGCATAAAATATCATCAATACCATATCCATTCTACATCCACAAATGTTATCAATACATATCATGATGATAATAAACCAAATAAAAACATCATGTATCATGTATGGGGCATTCACTTATCAACATAAATGAGACAAAGTATGATTCATTCATCCACATCAAATTCATACATCAAAAAAGCACAAAAACACATATAAACATACACCATCATGTATCACCATCACATAAACATAAAAGAGGTTGAATCAAAGAAGGTATATCTCATATATATTATTGTCAAAAAGGGAATATGTCATAATTACATCATCCATAGTAACACAAGTGTGATAGAATAATACAAAATCATAACATATATATGAGGTCTCGACTAGACCGATGAATATATATAACACATGTCTACAAAATGCCTTTGCACCATGAAACAACATGAAGATCAAGTACCAAAAAAAAAGTAAGACCCCGACAGGAGGGACAAAACACTACTAACCACCAAAATAATTTGGTTGTCTCATAGACTGATCACCTACACCTACACTTGCACCACCACCACCATTGCTCATAACACTCGGCTCCCCAAACCGTGGATGTCGAGAGGCCCTAGGAATAGTAGCATCATATAAGGTTTGATAATAGGTGGATGTCTGTAGATACTGATCTCACTCAACTCACATACTATCACACTCTGCCTGGAGAGTATCCCTCTTTGTTGTCAGTAACAATACTTGAGCCTCTGTAGCATGCCATCGACCAATCTCACTCTCTCGCTCAGCCCTCAAGGTGTCTACTAAAGCCTCTGCAGCCTATTACCACACAATATTTGCATCTCTGGCCAAATTCATTTGAGCTAGCAAAATATCAACATCCCTAGCTGGTGGGGGAGGACCCAGAACTTGTCTTTGACCCTACACAGGAGTTACCCGCTCATCCTGAATACCCTGTGCCTCATCACGTCGAGCTCGATCCAACTGCTCTATGAGAACCTCAACGCGTTGTCACTCCGTGCAACGACTTGTAATACTTGCTCTGCCCATAATGGGATCACCTCCAGGATCAGTAAGCCTCAAAGGCTTGCACCATGCCCACCACTCATAATAATTGCGAGTGGTACTTGGATCTGCCATGCCAACCAAACAACCCCAACCAGCTGGGGCAAGTGCTCCAAACTCAACAATCATGGTATCTGCATCAACCCAGAGACCCCATACATGGACCTCCTGACTATTCCAACCAAACTGAGCCTCATAGGCATTAGGAACCCACCCCTGTCTCTCTCTAAACTGGTGACAGACTCGGTTCGGTAAATAATGCTCTATCACAGATGATGAACAACCAATCAACCAACAGGTTTGTCAGCAGTACACAAGTTGATCAACATCATCTGGCCAAACCTCGTAGCTCATCAAACACATGACACCAATAATGCAGGTCCCCAGACAAGGTGTAATGCATAGTCCCCATAATGATAAGAGTATGGATCATTCAGAGAATGATCCTGAATCTCGTCTGGACAAGTCATTGCAATATGCTCCCATGCCCAAATATGCAAAAGTGACACACCTATAGACATAGACTTCCTGCCCTAATACACCACCTTGTGCATATCTCGGTAAAGATGGGAAAGTAAAAAAGCACCCCAGGCGTATCTCATACCATGCTCTAGCATACTCTCAATACATGTACCCCAACCCATAGAAAACTATCGACCTCATCTATCAGAAACAACCAATCCTAATACCAGGCCATAGAGGACAAGAACGATAGGATTTGTATTGTCAGAAAACTTAGATAAGTCAACCTCTGAATCACGAACATCTAAGTGTGCCACACCTAACAAACGCTACATACGGGCACCTTGTCGAACCTGGTACATAATGAGCTCACCGTGAATAGGAAGACGAAGTATCCTCCACACATCCTCGAGAGTAATAGTAGCCTCCCCTATAGGAAAATGAAACGAGGATGTCTCAGAGTGCCACCTCTCCATAAGAGCAATCATCATTGTCATATGAGTCCTAGTCAGAGGCATGCAACAAGTATAGTGTAATCCCATGACGTCAAGGAAGTCTCACTCCAACGCACCAAAATAGGAAATCGAATCAAACAAATGGCGAGGACATCTCTCTCTCGTCATAAGTGGTATGAGACTCACCTGCAATCTTTATAAACCATGATGTTAGGGTTTCACTCTAAACATGTAAAGAAACACAAAATGACATAAGCATGATGAAAAATGACATTTAAGATGACAAATAGACACATGCTAGGGTTTAGAAAAAATGCTAAAAGCAAACAATGAAGGAGAAGTCAACTGCTAGGTTTTGGGGCAAATGCTCAGCAAAAACTAGATAAGGGCGCTATTTTTAGGCAACTGCACAAGGTTATGTCAAAAGCATGAAATAGGAGCACTGTTTTCAAGCAATAGTGCAATTCGGGTCAAGGGCGCAAGAACAAGGGCACAAGTTTAGGTCAATAGCGCAATTTTTAGACAATAGCGCAATTTTAGGGCAAAAGCATAAAACAACAGCAAAATTTTTAGACAACTGTGTAGTTTTCAAGCAAGTGCATAGTTTTCATAGGGCAAAAACACCAAAACTGATGCAACTGCGTAGGAATCTCAAAAATAGTGCTATTAACTGACAAAACTTTGCACATGCATAACGAGAATAAAACATGACAAAAGTGAAAAGTGAGAAGGTACATATTGGGCCACTGATGCCTGAAGGCCATCCAAACTCTTGAACAAGCTCAGAACGATGTGGGGCAGCCTTGAATCTCAACATTCTTCCTCAACAACTGATAGAATGTGAAATCTAGAGACAAGAATTAGCAAGAGGATCAAAGCATAAATGAGCCATTTTGAAGACAAATTGCCTATATAACACCTCAAGAAAACCCTAATTTCATATAGGAAACCCTAATTACACTTAGAGAATCTTCCTACTTTCAAATTAGAAGCTCTGGAAAGCATTGGAATGAGAAACAAACACTTATTGATATAACATTTTATCTGAAAAACATTGAAATGACAGTATAATAGTGTCAAGAGCCTGACCTCAAAGCTTGAAATTTTTCGTCAACCTCTCGAGGGGGAAACATAGAGTCCTACCATCATTCCACTGAATGTCGGGGCACAGTGAGGCATAATTTTTTTTCAAAAACTTGATCTTAAAAACAAAATCTTTGAAACAAAGCAACCAGTACTTTGTATCAAAGAGGGGCAAAATGTAGACATGTGAAATTGACTTAATACCTATCACACACCCTGAACAACATCGAACAACATCAAACAACATCAAACAACATCAAACAACCTCGAACAACATCAAACAATATTGAACATCATCTCAGAACACCCTGTAACATCTTAGAATGACTCAGAATTGTCCCGTAACATCTCAGAAATGACTCAAAATTGTCTTGTAACATCTCAGAATGACTTGAAATTGTCCCCTAACATCTCAAAATGACTCAGAATTATCCCGTAACATCTCATAATGACTCGAAATTGTCTGGTAACATCTTGAAATGACTCGAAATTATCCCGTAACATCTCAAAATGACTCAAAATTGTCCTGTAACATCTCAAAATGACTCGAAATTATGTCGTAACATCTTGAAATGACTCAGAATTGTCATGTAACATCTCAAAATGACTCAAAATTGTCCTGTAACATATCAAAATGACTCTGAACTATCTCAAAACATCCCATAACATCTCGAAACCATCCTGTAATGTCTCAGAACATCTCAGAATGACTCAGAATTGTCTCGAAACATCTCGTAGCATCTCAAAACCATCCTATAATGTCTCAGATCATCTCAGAATCATCCCGCAACATTCCCACATCACACCACATCAAAACAACATCAAAAACCCTAATTCCTCTAATAATTGAATAATACAACATTATTTAATTAATTCATTTTTTTATCATTTCAGACAAATTAAATAAATTTCACTTGTTTATTAAAGTCTTGAAAAACTGTAATTCCTCTATTGATTAAATAAAATAACATTATTTGATTAATTCATGTTTCATCATTTCGACCAATTAAATAAATCACATTTATTTAATGAAGTCCTAATCTCACTTTATTTCATCCTGATTGATTAAATAATACGAATTATTTAATTACGTCACTAAATCACCTTATTCCCCTAAGTTGATTAAATTATTAAATAATAATTTAATTACGACACTTTCCCTCCAACATTTGAATAATTAAATCAAACTATTCAAATCAATTATCAAAAATAAAATCAAACTAATGCAACTTTGTTTGCAAAAGTCAAACTTGATTTGCACATTCAACTCCAAAAAAAGAATTAATTAATTAAATCAATTAATTCATATTCCTCACCCACTTTCTGATCGAGTAAATTACGATTGTTGACTGAGCAATCTATTTTTTTAACTAATCAATCCAAATTGTTAACTGAGAAATCTAATTTGTTAATTGGTCAATCACATTCCTAACTAAACCATCAAATTCCTAACTAAAGCCATAAAAATATTGATTAATCAATTTAAATCTGTTAACTGATCAATTGTAATCCCTGACTAGCTAATCTATTTCTCAATCACCCAAATTGTGCAATCAACTTTGCACGATTTTCTCATGTCTAAATCCTCTCAACACACTCTGACCATTGATCTGGATATTCTTCAACATGATCTTGATCGTCCATTTCAAATCTTATTTTCTATATAACAAACCCCTTTCCTCACAAATAAGGATCGAAGAATCAACATACATTGAGCAACAAAGTGTTGTCAAGAACACCATTGAGAGAGCTTCACCATTTTCTTCGATCAACCAACCAAAACAGTCACTCATCAAGCTTTTTCACACGAACTTTGGAGGCTTCACGGTGATAAGAACAACCCAACATCGGACGAATACACTCCACTACTGGATGGTAAGATTGTGTTATTCTTGTACATTTGTTTCTGTAATCATAGATTCATTTATGCATGTTAGAATAGCTTAGTTTCATTTCGTATGTGTAGCTTTAGATCTTAGATTAATATGTTTAATCTTAGTTTAGATGCTTAGATTTGACATGTTTTGATCCCTCTTCTGGTCTAACGTTCTCCCCCTCACACACTAATTAGTTAATCACTTTCATTGTTATATATGATATTAATAGATAACTTATTTTAATTTACTTTCATTACCATGTTTCCTTTTTGTATGCTTTAATCAATGGACTTTCCAATTCCATTGCCACACATACTCACATTTTAAATTTATTAAAGAGGACTAAGATACATTGCTTTAGATCATATCATTATAAAACATTCATTTAAGAGCTTGTTGCACAATCCCCTTTTGACACCATTCTAACATTTTGAGGTCCCAAAAACATTGCTTAATCACTATCTTGTTGCATTGAGTTGCCTACTCACAACTCATTAAACACATTAACAATCATTGAAAATTTCACTTGAAGTCTTCTAAAGCTCATCTTATTCATTGGCTAGCAATGTGACAACCTTCAACACACTGAAAATCAATACTTTAACCTTAAAAGGCTCATCTAAAACACTCTCGTAGCCTCTCATGGGATGCCCATACATCATTATTATGATATTTAATCAAGATAACTTTTATAATATTTCTCCAATATTGTGAACAAATGAATAAATCTACACATTTGATCAACCCACCATAGTAAAAACACAAACCCGTGTCACACTTTCGACCAACTAAATAGTTCCAGGTGGAACAATTTCACCCTAAATAGTTTTGGGGGAAACAATTTTTCCTGAACTACATGGCCTATATGTGATAGATAGGGTTTCAAGTGAAACCCTTTCGCGTAAAACAACAAAACAATTTTTTTTTCCTTGGTGGATTTAAAATCCAACTCAATTTACATGTATGTTTTTAGGTGAAAAGGTTTCAGTAGAAACCCTTTTGCTTGGAAATATCTATGTGGCATCCCTGTTGTTAGCCACCTCATCTTTTTTTAGAAATTTTTGAAACTTTCCACTTAAACATGATATTCCTTCAGTCAGAATGATTAAAAAAAAAACTAAAAATACCCTTTGTAGAGCTCGAAGTTAAGAATCAATATATATATACTATGCTTTTTATTTTAAATAATGTAAATAGGTTGCTAAAATAAAAAAAATAGGTTGATTAGAAATAAAAAATACTAGAGCATATTAAAAATTAAAAATATATATAGTGCACTAAGAGAATCCTCTCCAAAAGGGTATAATTTGTTTTTTGAAAATGATAAAAAAATAGACAATAGTTGAAATAAAATGAAAACTATCAAATTCTAGTATGTTTGACCTTGACACGTTATTACGAGGAAAATATACAACAAAATTTTATTTTATTTTTCCATGCACTAGATATTGAAGTCATCTATTTGGGAAAAAAATTCAAGGGAAAATAAAGTTGTTTTCTATTTTATTCTTGATGTCAACTCAATGTCACTTTTTCCTAAAATTTTCAACAATTCAAAATATGTTCTTAAATTTATAAAAGAATATCAAAATAATTTTTAAAAAATAAAAAAAATTACAAGAATAAAGTTCATCAAGAGTTCTACATTTCATTAGTTTACATAATTTTGAAATTCAAAACATAAAGATCACTTTTATGCAGTCAAAGTTGAGATTTTTTTTGTGTTGGTTGATTCCTTTATAAAGTGTCACATATATGTACTTTTACCCACTAAGAAAACTTTCTTGGTTAAATATGGCCTTATTGAGAGATTTCATCTTTAAGATTTCTCCTACATACCCTTTGGGTGTTGATCTCGAGTCTAGTTTTTGAGATATTAAGTAAGCCTTGATGACTTTCTTTGTCATGACCCTAAGAAGTCATATATGCCCTCTTTGATGCTATGTGCCCATTTTGATGCATATGCTACTTGAATACCCTTTGCCAAAACTAAAGCTCCCTTGACATTTTACACTCATCTTTATCAAAAGTAATATGCACCCTATTTTCATTCATATTTAAAATACCAATAAGGTTTCTAGCTAACCCTAAAAATTTGAAATACATAAGAAATAATCTTAACTCAATCATCATTGAATAACAATTGTACCTTCCCACGATTTACAATGTTATGAGACATATTTTTTCCTAGAAAAACTATACTTCTATTATACTTTTTAGAACTTGATACCACTCCCTATGTGAATTAATGTGAAAGGAAGCATTTGAGTCAACTAGTCATGAAGCCACTAATGTAATGAATTTTAGAAGTTAGAAAAAAATCATCACTAACATCATCATCATCATCATCATTAGAACATTTATCTATAGAGGAGTCGATTTAGATTAATCATTTTATTAGACTTACACTACTTTACATGACCCTTTTTCTCACAATTCCTACACATTAGACTTTACAATGGACTTGGACCCACCCATTGAATTGGATTTTCTTTTATCCATTTATTTCTTCTCACCCCCTCTATGTTTGAATCAACCTCTTACAAGCAAACCATCTTTAGAGGAATCATTCTTAGACTTTCTCCTAAGCTCTTCACTTAGTAATATCAACACAAATTCAAGCTTTAACTTAGAAGATGTACTACTAATAACCATAATGAGATTATCCCATGAATGGGGTAATGAATAAAAGGGTAAACCCACAAAAGTGGTTTACAATTCGAGTGAGAAAGAAAAAGTTGCAAAAAATGACCCCATGCCAAAAAATTTGGTTTTTAGGGTTCAAATGAGCTCATTGGTTCGAGCGAACCAAAAGAGGGTTTGCTAGAACCCAGGTTCGAACGAACCCAGGTTTGAATGAACCCATTAAATGCCTCGGGTCCACCATTTCTGCAAAAAAAACAAAGGAAAACCTTTTTTCATAGGGGGTTCGCTCGAACCCCCCCTAGTTCGCCCAAACCCCCCTTCTCCGACCTTCTCACCCTCAGGCCCAAAAAAACTCCAAAATTTTTCCCTTCGAAGCTCGGGTTGAGGATGAAAATGGAGGATACTTCACATACCCAACTAGATGATGGTAGTCCTTAGAATGAGCTATCCAACAAATATAATTTTAGTATATTTTGGTTTTATTATGTATTTGTTTTTTAGTTTTATTAAACATAGGTTTTTCACCGAAAATCAAGCTCTTTGTTTTGCACATGTGGAAAAATAGCAGATTATCAATTTTTTTAAAAAAAATATGAGTGCACTAGATATTGAAGTCCTTGATCCAACAAAAAAAATGAATTTTGATATATACAAAAAAAGTTACGTTGTATACAGTCCGCCTATGTCTGAATTATAATTGGTTTGACTTCGAAACTTGGTTAAAGAAAAAATATTCAATAAAACACTAGGAGACCAATTGGAAGCACTAGATATTGTAGTTACAAATCTAAATTTGAAAGAATTAAAATTTTATCCTTCATGGAAAAAAAGTTATGTTGTATGTGGTGAGTGTCACTCCTTAAAAATGTTGTTTGCTAAAAAAACTAGTTTTCGAAGGAGACGGAAAAAGAAGTGCAATCTGATTCCAAAATTTTTGAAAAAAATATATTTAGAATTTATAGACAAAATTTCACAAATCACTAGTTTGCATCATCTTCAAATTCCTCATGGTTTAGCTGCTATAGGTGCTTGAAAGTGAAGATTTAGTTAGAAAAAATAAATTTCAATGTCCAATTTGGCCAAAAATTGTAAATCAGTATTGTGGGATCACCCAAAATAGAGTAATATACTTATTCTCTTATTCCATAGAATCTAGTTGACTTGCTACAATATTGAAGTGATTCACATGATTAGTTATTTCATTCATTTTTTAACAAATATAATTTCTACCTTAGAAATAACTTGTTTATAAGAATTAGTTTGGTACAATGCAACAATCTTATTCCATAAAGCTTTGGTAGTGTTTTCACTTAATACATTCATCAAGACTAAATAAAAAAGATATAAATTGATTGTACTCCTTATCTTTTTTATGAGTTTGTCACATACATCTTGGTCCACTCCAATTGACAAAGTACATGGTGTAGTGGTTATTATAATTCATTGATCTATTTCCACCAAGAGATCCTTCATCTTCACTTTCCACAACTTGGAGTGTCGCTTCTTAAATTTCTCAATCCCACTCTTTAGTTGTTGGCCATGAGTTTTGATTTTCAGATTTGATTTCAAAACCCACATGAATGCTCCCATCACAAACAATAAAACAGACATAAGAAAGGTGCTCCCTCCTTCATAAAGTCAAGTCAAACAAAGCTATACTACTAAATGTTGGTTTTATAATGTTTATTTCTCAATTAGAAATTAAAAAAAGTAATAAAATTTATTGATTTAAAATAAAATAATGTCTTAATGAAACATCAAAGAAGAAAATAAAATAGAAAAAAATATGACACAACATATACATTATTAATGTAGCTCCTATATTAACAATTCAACAATATATTAATTACGCTGAAAACATTATACAGTGAAAGCAACAAAGGAATATTCGTAAACTTTTTGAAGCTTCATTGAAAATGATAGGCAAGTGGAAATATATGCTGCTTAAAAATAACAAGCACATAAAATAAATAATTTTTTTCTATTTTTTGAAAAAGATTTAAATTAAAAACTTCTCAATAAATAGTTTTTAATTTAAATACTTTTGGATTAAAATTACAAACTAAGATATGTATGCTTAAATAGTTTTTTTTATATATATTATTAGTTTTTAATATATTTTATTAATTAATATTATAATAAACAATGTTAAGTATTGATAACTTTCAACATTCTTTATATATATCATTAATTAATATATGTATACTAGTTTTTATCCTCAAACTCAAAACCGATAAAACTCTCTAGTACAAATTGAAGTGATAGACAAACCATTGTACCAAAGTTGACATTTAATTTTTTCTCAAATAAAGCCCTTTAGTTTCAACAAAACCATGTACTAATTATAAAGTCCTCACAAATAGTCAACATTCGTAAAATGAAATGTAACTCTTAATATATTCCTTTGAATCCTCAAATTAAGTGTTCTATTGTGGAAGCATTTATAGATGTTCTTACATGTATGACCTCCCCTTTGACTTGTCAATTAGTTAAACTAAGACGCTAGTAATATAGAAGAGTACTCTTCCAAGATTTTCTAATAGATAGTGTAAGATACTTGTACAAATCAACTTTGTAATCCCTTCTTACATGTTCTCTTATATCATACACAAAATCTCAAAATTTTCCATATAAAATTTACGAAAGGCCAATAGTACAACATATATAATATTTTTCCTAAGACTTTAGGAACAATACAATATCTAATCATGTCACCAATGAGACAATTAATAAATTAAGTTAAATAAGTTGGTTGAATTTAGACGCTACCTAAATTTGAAAAGAGGTTTGAACATAAGTGCTCAAATTGGCACTCCCATATGCGCTGGAGATACTCAAACTTTGATGTATAATAAGGATTGACCATTGGTTTGCAACTTGCATATTTTATAATAAAATGATTTTATTTTATTTTATAGAAAATAAGGAAAATATCAAGGTACTGCAAGTGCAGCGTACATGTGGCGAGCAAAAATGAGGAGAAACGAGAGAAAAATTAATGAGAATTTGCCCTCGCTTTGGCTGGTCACGTTTGACCTGGGAAACGACGACGACGACGACAAGAGGATATAGAGAGTCGGTCACCCCGCGGGTGGCCCCGCTGCGAGAGTACATTATAATGGCTCCACCAACTTCACCGGACCCCCAAATTATCTTTCCACTCTTAATTTTGCCCAAATTCTACGTTCCAATTGATGGCTATGTTTGCATTCCAAACATTTGTTTTAATACCCCTGTAAAGGTTTTGCTCTTCATCTGAGGGCGGCGTAGGAGGAAGACTCGGTCGTCACAGCCATGGGACTCAACAGTAAGTAGGATTTTAGGCCCTTCCCATGTCATTCTATTGCACTCTTTACATTCTTCTTCTAATTTGGCGGGATAGGGCTTGTCAAGTAATTCAGGTTGAAAATGCTACGCTTCTTGTTTTTGTTTGAAATTATGTAATACGTACCAGGGTTTTCTCGCTGGAAATAAACATACGATCTCTTGGCTTTCTCTGTCCGTTTAATCGTGGAATCTTCAGTTAGTGTAACAAGCCCTTGGATCTTCAGGTTTGTTTTTTGTAATTATTGTTAGATAAAATTTTGCTTCCAGAAAATTCCTGGCAGAAAAATTCTCAGGGACCTTCAATAAATCCAAGTATTCCGGCCATTTATTGTTATTTTTAATTTGCATGCTTGGGCTCAGATCGTGTGCTGTGTCGAAATTAATCTTGCTACAAACGTAGCATCCATTTCCCTGTCCACTAAACCAAAGGATTGGTTTTATCTTTTAATAGAAAGAATGCAAATTTGATGTAGCTATTGGAAAGTAGCAGATTGCAAAGCTTGCGCACAGTTGTCAACAGGGCAGCGGTTTATGGCGAGATTGAGAGACTTTCATCTTGCCAGCGACAACTCCAGACTCAATTGATTGACAGGCAAATAAGTTGTTCCAAGTGATGATCCTGGGGTCTGGCATCTAAGATGATTGGAAGTCGGGTCCGGTGAAGCTGCTTGAGGGGCGTGTTTTGAGAAAGCTTACTGGCTCTTTTTTCTTCCAGTGGAGTCTGCTCTTGCTGCTTTTATTGGCCTTGAGTTGAAATATAATTGACTCTTCTTTCATAGCTGTTCTTCAAGTAACGAGAATCTTCGTCTTTTAGTGGTAATGTTTCCTCTGATATAAACTAATCAGAGCGTCCCAGCTCAATTATATATATTTTTTGTATTGTAACAAGCTGTTTGGGTGATGCCTGATCTACTGGAGAGTCACTAGTGTGACTCAGACCCATGACCGGTGATATCTAGGCCACTAGTGTCCAACATTGAACGCAGCCCTTAGGCAGTTGGATTATGTTTGTTAAATGCAGTTCTATCTCATTAATTCTTATTTACTTAACTTTTCTGCTTATCACTGTCTTTCCATATGCATCCTTGTGACTGGCGTCTTTATATTTGCCCGCTGTCATGTTTGTAGAATAAGGGAACACTGCAAATTTTCAATTGTTGTTTAGGCTAATAGTTTGTCCAGATTAGAAAGGCTGAAGCAGATAAAAGTAAAATAATTAAAAGGTAAAGTGCTTTAAAAGGCAAAGCTTTAGTGCTTCGTGATAGTTAATTTCATTCGTTTTCTCTGTAACAGGCTTCTGTGGAGGAAAGAAAAACACCTGAGTCATGCAGAATATAAACATTTTTTGTTGGATGGGAAGTCATTGGCACATTAGTTCCTCCGTGCTGATTATATATCGGAGCGTTTTGGTTTATTTTTTCAGTTTACTTTTTTTGACTCTCATTCTTACTAAATTTTATTGTTTGTCTTTTTTAATATTTGAAAAGACTTCCTTTTCACTTAGAAAAAGGTCTGAAGAAAAGCAGTCCAGGTAAAAGTTCTGTTTAGACCAAACCTCATCTAGATCTGGTTAAACCTGATAACTATGCCCTGCACTACCTCTCGTTTTCCTATTCTCCTCATCTAGAAGAGGTTCCATGAATGTGCTATCCCCATTTTCCCTAATTTCACCTGCTTCTCACTGTACTGCTTTGTCTTCAAGCAAATTAAATACTCTTACCAAGATCAGAATTCTCCATTACAAGACAATTCGCCAGACAATTTTTTGAAACAATTTAATAATGTTTATCAAACATCGACATAAGCTTTTAAAACATCTTGCAGTTCATGGTTTACCCTTTCTTTTCTGTCACCATTATGCTGAGGGCTTCGGATTTTCACTTTACAATCAACTAAATTCTCAACTATGTAGGTAGGCAATTTCTTCCACAAATTTAGTGTGAGCCTATAATCTTCATATGAGCTTATTATCTCCATCTGTCATGAAGCAGACATTTATGACTTGCAAATATATATAAGCAAAGTTCAGACTGTATTTATGCATGTCTTTTGAGGATTACGAGTCCAAACAGCATAGACGTCCAGTACTGTTGTATGCTCGCCAATAATCTGTTGGTGTATAACATTTATAAACCTTATTATGTTCAATTTGCCTTAGTTTAGCTAGGTAGCTTAAGTTAGCTTATTTGATCTTGTTATTATCAGATACAGTCAACATTCACTAGGATATCATACTTCTTGGCCTAGAAGAAAACATCCCTGTAACACCATCTTAAAAGGTAGAATCATTTTAATATCAGAAGCATTGTGTTATTTGTGCAATTATCTTAGTGTCATACTGTCAAACTGGTAAGAGTTTATTGTGGGTGGGTCTTATATGTCCACAAGGTCTTTGGTTGAATTCCATCACTGAATTCAACAAGATCTGATTTATTTAGTATTCTATTTGATATTATTTTGTTGGTATTGATTGTACTAGTTGAAAGCTGCTGTAATGATATTATGGTCTCATACACTGTTGCTATGCTTGAATGCCATTTGCACATGTGAGAAGACTGATTATTATCTCCTTTGTGTTTGCAACTTGTAATTGTCCGTCACTTATATTTTTGGGGCATGTTGATAGTTTTTTAATATCTTTGGCTCAAAAGGATATCCCATATATTGATTTTACTTGAAAAGAGACCCCTGGATAGCATGTAGAATGCATTTGGGAGTTACAAGATGCATGAGAATCATTAGAGATCCATTGGGAAATTCGAGAGGTTTTTTCATCTCTCTACTCCAATATAGATATAGAAAATCTGAAAAGACACCCTTGGATAGCTTGTAAAATGCCTTTGAGTTTATGAGAGTCACAAGGTGCTTGAGAATCACTGACGATTCTTGTTAAGAAATAGAGTAGAGGCCAAAGTTGTTGGGTATTGAGCTAAGCTCTATCCTTAGCCAGGAGGTTTTGGGTGCAAAGTGAAGTAGGAATAAATGGTCTTTGCCTCATTGGAGTCATAAAATGAACCACTCTATCAGTGTCAAGAATTGCCAAATATTGTGAATCTTTATTGCACTAGTTAGTGGTCAGTTGCTTTTCCTAGATTCATTCACTGGGAAGTAAGCTCTTGAAAGATCTTTTGGAGGAATGAAGAAAGTTTTGGGTTTCTGCTATAGCTAGGTAGATCCTACCTTACTTGTGGGCCCTTGTTTGCTTTTTGAATGCTATGCAATCATGTTTGCTAAGATTGGACAACTTTTTGAGGGGTGATTGGTTTGTTTTCTGCATATTGTTTTTCCTTGGTATTCTTGTTGGAGCTGCTTGGTCTCTACAACCTGCTTTTTGGTTGATTTGTCACTCCTTTGCTCTCATGGCTCCCTAATCCCGCAGAGATGTTGTTGGGGTGGATGCTGGTATGAAACCAACATTGAATTTGAATGCCTTTGCTGCTGCAAATTTCCACAATCTTGGGAATGACAGTGAACATCTTTAGATGGTTGGATGCTGGGATGATATTCCCTTTGAAGACATTCCGTGGGGGGAATCAATGGATCAAATTATTAGGTATTTTGAGCAAGCTTTGGTGGACAAGTTTATAATTGTTTGGCTCTCTTACAAATCACTAGAAAACTGGGTGGACAGAGAATGGAGACAAAAGATTCAAGGTGATAATGACATTTCATTGTGACCTTTGTTGAAGAGGAGAAAGACTTGATTTTTCATAGCAGTCCTTGGTTTTTGGGCATTTGCAATCTGTACCTAAATCATTAGATGTCTTATTTTAATCCAACAAAAGAAAATCCCTTTGGTGTGCCAGTCTAGATAAGGCTTCCCTTTCTTTGTTTTTATGGGATGAAGAAGCATTAAAGGCAATAGGAAGAACTAAGGACATGGGCCAGCCGTCAGCCCATAGAAAAGAATGAAATTGATTTTCTTTATGGGCTTCTTGAGTCTATTAATTTGAAATCAATGTTCCACGGAGTGTCGGGGATGGGGACAACAGGGGACGCGTTTTCGAGATAGGAGACAGGGGGCCTAAGTTTGGGGATGGCGGGGGGGGCGGTGCTGAAATACATATAGTACTTGAAAAATTAGTTATAAAAAGATGTATAACAATATAATTATATAACTGTAGAAGCCTAAGGAATAAGTAAAGTTAACACATAAAAACAAAACTTAAAACTTAAAAGTTTAAACACAATAAGTTAATAACACATTGCAATGATTTATCATTTCATTGAACTAGTGAACCACCGAACATTGAAAATCAAAATGAAAATATAGACATTGGAAAATGCAACAAGAACTAGATGTTTCATAATTTGAGTTTCATAGTCATGATTCATGAATCATAATTACAATTAAGTATCATTGTATCATCAATGTTCAAACTTCAAACTTCAAAAACAGAGTACAAAATAGTAAATACTAATAGTAAATGGCTCCAGGCTAATTGCTTGATGCCTCTGGAAGTCTCCCAAAAGTTTCCTTGGGTGGAGGGGACGTCTTGAAGTCTCCCAGAAGTTTCCTTGGAGTCTCCCATGCAGAAACGTCTAGGAAATGTCTCCCTCCAGGAGGAGACTACGGGGGGACGGCGGAGAAACGTGGAGATGGCGGAGGGACGTTTCCTAGGTGTCTCTTTGTCTCAGAAGCAGGTGTTTTTCTGGGGGGGGATGCGTTCCCATGGAACGCTGTTTTTTTTTTTGGTAAGTAAAACTTGGTTTTGAAAGGTCCAGGAACCAGAGTAAAAAAAGAAAAGGGATGATCCCAAAATCAGCACAGTGAAAAGTCACATGCTGCCCAAATAGAAGTCTGTCATAGAGACCAGAGTGCCTAAAGGCACCTAGAAAGGTCTATCTGCATCCAACAAATGCCGGACATCTAGGGGAAAGTTTTCAATCCATATTTTTGAATTATAGCCATTCTTGCTGCGCATTTCGACTCCCATGTTCGCAGCCCAGTCAGCCACTTGGTTACCTTTCCTGCCAACATGGGAGATCTTGAACTGCACCGTATCATCCAACATGTGTTTAGCCGCATTTACAATCACTTCTAGCCTCCAATTATGAAGAGGGCCACCATTCAAAGCATCGACCACCAGTTTGGAGTCGCCTTCAATCCATAAACGTCTCCACCCCTTATCTCTAGCAATCATAATGCCCTAGGGAGCTGCCCTAGCCTCAGCAATGTTGTTTGACACAATGTCGCAATCAAAGGAGAAAATCAGCTTAGGGCTGCCAAATTCATCTCGAAAGATGCCACCCCCCCCTCCCCCCCCCCTCGGCTCTTCCAGGATTCCCCTTGGCAGCGCCATCAAAGTTACACTTGATCCACCCATTCTCCGGAGCCACCCACCTAATGTTCTTTGTGCATAGAAGATTGACTACGGCCATACAACTTTCAAATGCAAAATTTGTCATGAGCATGGGCATTTTCAAAGAAACTACTTAAAAAAGTCTAAATTTAATGAGAGTTAAGATAATGACTTTCAAAACTCTAGTAGGAAAAGTATTTGATGCTTTTGTTAAAGACCCCTCTTCCTCAAACCCCTTTTTTGTTTTGTCTCCAGCTGTGGCTCCGAGGGAAAATTTAGATTCTTTTGTGGGCAAGGCATTTGAAGAAGTGGCAGTTCCAAAAGAAGAGGGGACATTACCTTAACAGGAGACATTACATTTTGAATATGTTATTGAAGTAGAATGTTTAGCACCTATTGAAGATGTTGTTGAAGAAGATAGTAAAGTTGTGGCAATAAAAAAGCTGTATCATAATGGAAACGATTGACATTTGTTTATATGGTGCACTTCTCCTTGGCAAAGAAAGTATCTTTGTGATATAATATTTGGGGGATAATGCATATGCAAGGAGATTGCTATTATAAGAAATTGTAAAATTTAATTTTTTTTTTTTTTGCAACCCTACTGTATGCATAAACTAATAGAAGTTAAAAACAAACACCAAAAAACATTTTGAAAAATCCTAAAACTTTTTTTAAACAAAAAAAAAAAGAAAAATTCATAAAAAACTTTAAAAAATCTCAGAGACTTTAGATTTCCACAGTCCATAATCTATGAGAGTGCTGTATTTCTGGATTTAACTGTGTATAATTTATTTGATTTAAAATCCAGAAATACAGCACTCTCATTGAAAAAATCTGTTAAAAATTTGAAAGAATCTGTTAAATTACTTACCTTAGATCAATAGATGTCCTTTGTGCAAGCTAGATTTGTTCTTCTGGCACTTTTTACTCATTCTCCTTTGAAAAATACTAGTGGTCTTCCAAAATGCAAAAATAGCAAAACAAGAATGAGTTTGTGTGAAAATATTTCAGTGTTTGTCAGACAACAAACATAATTGGCACATTTTAGGGTATTAGGTGCTTTTTAATGTTATAAAATTACTTAAAAAAAGCCTTGCCTATTGGTTGTGGGAGTGCTTTGGGAGTGGCCAATGTGTGTCCTTCCCAAACTTGGGGCTGCAAGGATGTGCCCTGGCCGCTCCCATTGCCAGACTGTTACTTGGACCAAGACCCCTTGGTGAAGAACCTAGTAACTTAGTGTGTGTGTATGTGTATATGTATGTGCATACATATTTATGTATGTATATGTACATATGTATATATGTATACAGTATATGTATGTGTGTATGTATGTATGTATGTATATATGTATTCAAATATTTAGAATGAATCAATTTTTTTTGGTGAGCCTACATAGTAATTGTGTATGCAGATTAGCTAGAATTCTTGAGTCCAAACTCTCAGAAGGTACATACAGATGTAGCCCTCCAGTCATCATTTGTTGACAATTCGTGAATCTGATCAGTAGTACACTCTAAACAGCAGTAGCTGCACACAGAATATGATGCTAGCACCCCAATGTTGCTTTCTATTTGCTCTAAGGTTGTTTCATTCAAACATTGTAACTTTTGACTGGCTGGATTGAATCCAACACTGTTTGTTTCATTGAAAGTGCCTGTTGAGAGAAATTCTTGTTGGGTACTGGATAAATATCCAGCAAGGTATTAGCCATCAAGGTTTCCTTATGAATTTTCTCTGATTTCAGCATAAAATATATACTGCCCTTTTTTGGAACTTATTAAAATTTATTATGTTGATGACCATCCAACCAAAAGAACCAAATTTGAAACCTCAAAATGTCTGATGTTATATTTTGAGCTATTCTTAGTCCCTCAAGGAAAGTCAAAAATCTGTATGTTTGAAAACTATAAATAATCAAGAGGCTTTTTAAAACCATAACCGCCATGTTTGCTTTTTTAATTATTGCACTGGCTATAACATGTGATCGAACTAAATTTCTTCCTTTTGCACTCATTGCTTTTCAAGTGATCCATTTTATTGACTTTTTTTGGGGAATGAACTCTGTTTGCAATATCCCATGTGTAAATGTCACCTCTGAGCTGCTTATGACTAGACTGATACATGCCTTTTGTTTTGGTTGTTTACATTTTTGTGCTGAATTGCACTGCGAAAAGCATATGATTTATTTTCTTGAACATGCTAATATGCTTGCAGATTGTTCAATTTAAGATTGGAAACTTATCGAGTGAACTTTTCAAAGGTTATGGCAAAAAAATCAGAGATAGGATTATGAAGGTTTCAAGAAAATATACTGCAATGAATGTCATATAGTGCTTGGAAATAAATGTCAGTCGTTTGCATTATGATACAATTTATGGTGTAAGTTGTTTGTAAGAGCTTACTTTTTAATGATTATATTATTATATTAACAACTATCATTATAAACGTTACTTAGATATTATGAATGTAACTTGGTAAATTGAAAAACAAAGAGTCAATAAGCAATTTAGGAAGTATATAAATGAAGGCACAAAATTTGATTTCAGAACCAAAATATATACAGTTACCCATTGGAAATTTGTCTCAATTCTGGTAGTTTCATCTTCTCCCTTGAACCGTGGATTAGCTTTTCCACTAGAAGCAGACTTTGGTCCCTGGTAATCATGTATTTGAAATATAATTGCAACCACTTTCTATTTGTCTTTCCTTGTAATATGTGCAGTTATTAAGTTCTGAGTACTGAGTACTGAATGATATGGACAATTTGATACTAGTGATTCACGTATCTTCGTTCTATTTTTCGTTGCAGAAAATTGTTTCTCAGATGCTAGAAGTAGAGTTGCCAGCAGTGGTTATTCTTTGGCAGTCCCTGTTGAGTAGATTTTCTGAGGTTGCGAGCTTTGCACGCAATGTGCCAGTTGAGCAAGAGAATTTTGCTCAATTGGCAAGCTTCTTAGAAAACATTTGTTCCATTATAATCGAGCTGCAAAATGGAAGAGATAGTTCCCCTTTGATAAGTGAGATTTTGGAGGCATTATTACGGGATGTTGAAATTGCCAGTCAGCTTGTACATATATGTGGTAGAAAACATCGCATACATCAATCCATCCAAAGCAAAGATCTAGTGAAACGACTTGAGAATGTAGTGCATGATCTGGGAAGAAGCTTGAGACTTATTCCTTTGTCCTCTGTTCAGTACAACGAAAATACAAAAGCTATTATTGATTCTCTTTCTCGGCGGATGCAAGAGGCATATTTTCATTCAGCAGATGTGCAAAACAGTCAGTCAGTAGGAGGTGAACATGAGAATTCACTGAACACTGCGAACCTTCAAAAACATAGCTCAATTGGCATCAGTCACTCATTTGGTATGTTCTGATGACATTGTATTGAAATCAAGTTTTCAAAAATTAACTAGAGATATATAGACCTGTTCTATGTGGTTATTATTCTATCCTTATGTTCTATGTATGATGCATTTGGCAGGGAACATGTTGAACACCTCTGAATCATTTTATGACCATGGTAGCCAGTCAGATGATAGCCATCATTATGATCAGAGGCACATTGAGCCTCTATATGAAGCATTTGTGTGTCCTTTGACAAAACAAATTATGCGGGATCCAGTAACATTAGAAAATGGTCAAACATATGAGAGAAGTTCAATTGAGCGATGGTTCAAGGAATGTCAAGAGAATGGAAGGAAACCTGTATGCCCAATGACAGGCAAAGAATTGAAAAGTACAGAGTTGAACCCTAGCATAGCCCTTCGTAACACCATTGAAGAATGGACAGCCAGAAATGAAGGTGCTCAAATTGATATTGCTCGTGCTTCCTTAACATCAGCAAGTTCTGAGGAAGAAGTTTTATATGCCTTGAAAGACATACAACAACTTTGTTTCAAAAGTAGGATCAACAAACATCGTGTGCGTAATGTTGGATTGATTCCTATGATTGTTAACCAATTGAAAAGTAGCAGTGAGAAAATCCGCTGCAGAGCTCTTGAAGCTCTGTGTCTGCTGGCAGAAGATGATGAAGATAATAAGGTCTCATTATTTGTTTTAATGTTCCATTTCATATTAAGCCCCTTATTCCCATTTGAAAGAGTTTTTTGGCAGCCTCTGTTATCATATTTCATAATATTTGACATGTTTGAAACTTCTTTGGCAGGAAGCTATCGCTGAAGCAGATGCAATCCGTAGCTTTGTTAAATGTTTATCTCGGGAACTTTCACAGGAGAGGGAGGAGGCAGTATCATTGCTATTGGAGCTGTCCAAATCCCCATCTTTGTGTGAAAAGATTGGCTGTGTAAATGGAGCAATTCTCATATTAGTTGGAATGACAAGCAGCAAATCTGAAAATGTCGTGGCTGTTGAAAAGGCAGAGAAAACACTTGAAAATTTAGAACAATGTGATAAAAATGTTCGTCAAATGGCTGAAAATGGTCGCTTGCAACCCCTAATAACACGTCTTGTTGGAGGTATCTTCCATGCCTTTGTTTATGCCTATATCTACGAGTCATTATTTCTCTTTTCCACTCCTGCTTATACTGGGGAAAGTGTTCTTTTCATTATTCTTAGATCTTCTGTGCAGCCTATGAGATTAAAATAGAGGTTCCTTTTGATTCTATGTTTGTAATTCATTGCTTGCATATATTAACTAAACAAAAAGAAAACACAATGAGGAAGTTTTTAAATGACAAAAGGATATATTATGTAGTAAAAAAGTTCCAAAATCAAAGCTTTTAAAATCATGGCTTGTCAAGCCTAACGGATTTCTTCTGTGGACATGGCAACTCTCTTGAGCTTGAAGATTAGCTTTCTTATCTGCTTCAGATCTTATGAGTTCAAGAGGGTTGTTCTGTGGCATGTTTGAATATAAGAAAAAATGGAATATTGTTGTGAGTTAGTTTTGATTGTGGTCATCTGAGTAGTTACCTTTTTTTTTGCTTGAGATAATATTGTTTTGGGGTCTACATGTTACAAGTTGATGATTGAAGTGGCACAAAGAAATCAGCTTGAAAACTCACTTCCTGCTTGTTACTACTTTGTTGGATGTATTTGTTGTAATTACTTTAAAATATAAAATGGGTAGCATGCTCTATTTCATGAGTTTTACTTATTTTGAACTTGCTCAATCATATTTCCATCATGTATATCCACCGTTTGGCTAGACTGCTGCCTTTATGGCTTTTGCCCTCTCTTACCATTCATTTCAACTGTTCCAACATGTGCCAAGTGCTCATGTTTTATGGCTTCATTTGTATCTGGGAAGTGTTTTAGCAGGGTCATTTGTCAGAGAAATTTTTGGTGTCTTAATGAGATGATTATGGGCATGATCTAGCAAGAAATGTGCTTCTTTCATATTTTATTTAGTTATTTTTTCAAAGGATGTAGAGACTAGAGTGTGCAGATGGTGCTAGTCGGCAAATTGATTCAACAGCCACAAGCCTAAGGCTAAAAGCTAGGCAAAATAGACTATGACAAAAAAACACATAGTAAGCAAAATTTTCCACTTTCACAAGTCTCTAATTTTGACGCTAATATGCAAATTGTTTTCTGGTTCATGATCTTTGCTGCAGTCTTTTTGTTTGACCCTTTCTCACTGCATATTCAGTCTTTTTAATTTTTGATTTGTTATTTCTTTAAATTTGTTCGAGTTCAATAAAATAAATCGTTAAATTGAGGGTTCTATTGGGGCCCTCACTTGTAAATAAAAAATTTACAGTACAAAATTCCAAAATTCGAGCCCTGTCAGTCCTACAGCAATATACAATTTTTTCCCAAGAAATCGACAAATTCCTGCAGTTCGAAGGGCATGGTAAAATAACCTTAACCAAAAATAAAAACTGTCTTAACTCTTCCACTGAGACCCAGCAATAATAAGCATCATCTGCAGAAATTAAAAAAAACACCAAAAAGCCTATATCCACCAGTGCTTCCGACTTCCAAGAGACCCAGCTCAGCCAATCAGCTCATTGCCCTGCCTGTGGCTGAGGAAATGTTTCAGTACAAATTGCATGCTCGCCTGAAGACATTTTTGTCTTGAATTTTTACCCCAGGCTCCAGGTACAGGTGCTTCTTGGAGCAAAGTAGACCTTCCCAGAATAAGGAAGGAAGCGTGAAGATTCCTGGATTGCCCTCTCTATTAATGATGTGGAGACTGTCTACTTAGAGTGCAAGATCCTTACAGTAGGCTGCCAATTCTTCTTAAATTTTAAAACTTGCTTCATTATAAGGAGTAGATGTGCTTAAATAAGACAAGGGAATAAAGTTAAGATGCAACACTTTATTTGGCGTAGCAAAGGGGTAAATTGTGAGTCATGTGGGGAACATTTCCTGACATATCTAGCTTCTTGTCTTCTTGTAAGCTGAACCTTTTATAAGGACTCCAACTCGCATGGTAGTGTATGTATGCTAATTGCAACCCTTCGCTTAACACATGGATGAGTCACAATCTTCAGGAAACAATGTTATTGTAGAATTGCTGTTGACCTGTGTATAAGATAAAGTAACCTTGGGAAGCTGTGACATACAGACTACTACTTTGTAACTGCTTCCAATAGGATTGAGCATACTTCATTGAAGGAGAATTTGGAGGTTATAGGAATTGTTTGAGAAGAGTTGTTGGTAACAAGACTAATGATTGTTCTCATTAGGAATTATTAATAATAGGAGATAGATGCTGATAAAGAAAAAAAGATTGATACAATGATAAACATGCTTGATCAGATGCTCCACATGATGCAGAATGATATGAATGCTTCAACAAGGCGGAATAGTGAGGCAAGCACTTCAGCAGCCAATAACAATATGAATAATTATAACAATCACACATAGGGAATAGTTGTTAGGTTTAAACTTCTACATCCCACTTTCATTCGTAGAGAAGATGTTCCTATGGTGGTATTTCAAAAATTGATACAGAAAGATATAATGCCAATTACGTAGATTATAAGCAATTTGGGAATGTTGACACTGACTAGGAATAAGAAATAATGGATTTAGAAGACAAGTGTTTAGAATTAGGTTAGTATGAATGATTTGAACATGAAATTGATTTCCAATATGATAATAGGAATAATTTTCAATTTCTCCCCTGGGTTGCAAATAACCCACTTTTTGAGATAGATGTAGAGAGATTTGTCCACTGGGATAATCCACTTTTTGAAATGGAGACAGAGACATCTCTTGGTTCAAGTTTTGCAACTTTTTGAATTGTTTGAAAGAGTTGCCAATAAAAAAACTATGGATTGTTCTCATTAGGAATTATCAATAATAGGAGATGGATGCTGTTAAAAAAAAAAGACCGATACAATGATAGACATGTTGGGTTAGATGCTCCACATGATGCATAATGATATGAATGCTTCCACAAAACATAATAGTGAGGCAAGCACTTTAGGAGCCAATAAAAATAATTAGAACACTCACACACAGCGAACAATTGTTGGGTTTATACCTCTACGTTCCACTTTCATTTGCAGAGAAGATGTTCTTGTGGTGGAATTTCAAAATTCAATATAGTAGATATCAATGCCAATAATGTAGATTACAGGAATCTTCCTACAGAGATCCAAAAGGCAACGTCTTTCACAAATTTCATGAATATGAAGAGAACCAGAAATAAATCAAGACCTTAGCAAATTCAATAGAGTAGATATCAATGCCAATAATGTAGATTACAGAAATCTTCCTGCAGAGATCCAAAAGGCAACGTCTTTCACAAATTTCATGAATATGAAGAGAACCAGAAATGAATCAAGACCTTAGCCTAGACCTCACAAGGATTTCCAAACTATCAGTAAAGAATTGGTGGAGTAGAATAAAAAAGAACATTTAGAACCAGATTACAATGCTAGAGCGATTAATACCTTGGATTCAATCCCATTCTAATCAACAAAAGAAGATTTCTCCTATTGGAAGAAGGATTGATGACAACCAAAACAAACTTAGAAGAGAAAATCTTTGCTTTTCATGCAAGAAATCTTGGGAGCTGAGCCACAAGTGTTAGAGCAAAGAAGTGATATTAGAAAAAAGAGTTAGGGAAATCTGATGAAGAATCATAAAATAAGGTGGAGTATGAGGAAGTAAACACATTAGAGCCACAAGTTAAAAAGGTTTCAATAGTTACTACTGCTGGTTTGAGTTTGCTGAAATTGTTAGATCCATAGTTTGTAGATTCGGACTCAGAGAGTGCTTGACAAGCCCAAAATTCTCGACTCAGCAAAAACCAGGGTTTATTGGAGGGGCGAATGTAGGGTTTTAAACTTTTATGGAAAAATTCTTTGTAAAATACATGTTTTAACCCATGTTAGCACGCTTCAATCTTGCATTGCGATTTTTTACCTCGAAATCGCAAAAATTGAAAAAACCCTATGAGTTTTCATTTGCAACTCATTTGCAACTTGTTTGTAGAGACTTGCGAGTTAAATTTGTGTTTACTCGCGTGGTTTAGAAACCCACGCATGAGTACTTGTAGGGTTTGTGATCTATGGTTAGATCAACAACTAATGATAAGAAATTTGGGAATGCTGCATTGATTGGGAATCATCAATGATGGATTTAAAAGACAATTGTTCATGATTAGGCTAGTATGAATGGCTTGAACAGTAAATTGATTTCCAATTTGATAACAAGAATAAGTTTCAATTTTCCATTGGTTTGCAAATAACTTGCTTTTTGAGATTGATGTAGAGAGATTTGTCCATTGGGATAACCCACTTGTTGAAATGGAGGAAGAGACATCTCCTAGAGTAAGTTTTGCAATTTGTGATAGTATTAGAGTAGTGTACTGGAAGTTGAATGGTGAAATTGTTCTTCATAAAGAACCTCCAAGAAGGTTAGAAGTTGCAAAGACAAAGCAATTAGCACAGTTGGGCATGACTCAAGAAGTTTTGCAAGGAAAGATGGATAGTCAAGAAAAGTTGTTTGAAGACAAGAAAGACAAAGCTGTTAAGAAACTACATCGGCAAGACTTAGCGACAAACAGGCAGTTAACGAAATACATTGCATCATTAGAGAGATTTAGAGTATTTCTAAGATTGATATGGGATCCCATTATCTTTAGAAAGACTCAGTCAAGTGGAGAATAAATTATAGAGCATCTAAGTTTGCAATTGCTCAAGTACAAGCAATCTTGGGAAGGGCGGACTGTAATGTTCCTTTTTTCAAAATTAAGTTAAGTTGAAACCCAAACACCCACCATACATTTTCTGTGTGTTTTTGAAATTTTGCACTAAGGAATTGAGATTAAAATTATAATAAAGAGGGCCTCAAGTAAAGTTGAAGTATAAAATAAGGTCTCTTATAATTAAAGTTAATTTTAAATAATTCCTCTCAAATATCAATCAAGGGCAATGAAGGAAATTTGAAGAGTTATGTCTTTTGGAGGGAAACTCTATTTAAGAGAGGCGAAGCAAGGAGAAGGAGGCATATTGATCAACCATTCTATTTTGATTAGTACTCCTTATTGGAGCATTGGACTTTGGTTCAATTAACCTGAGGATAAAAGCCCTTTAGGTTTGGAATTGGAGGGCGAAAACCCCCTGATTTCCATCGCTGAATTAGTGGAAAAAAGCCCTAATTCAGATTTGGGATGATCTCCTCCACAGATTACAAATGAGTTTCATGACTATTGATAGGCAAATTGGAATTACAATGAAATCTTGTTGAATATACTTCGAAGATATCCTGATAATTCATGACTATTTCCATAATGCTATATTTGTGTAAGTTTTGGCAGCCTTTCATAGTGTCATAATTAAATTGTTTGGAGCGGCTCTTACAATGCCATTGTTGGGCGGCTAGTATAAGTGCCCATTTCTAAAGATAATAGACAGTTAATATTCATTGTAGCAGATTGTTTTTTTGCATAAATTCGTGATAGTTTAGGGGTCTATCGCGGGTATTTGGCAACACTTTGCATGATAAATGAAATCAAAATTGGTGATTGATCACATTTGGGAATGTTATGTTGTTCATACATAATTAATATCTGTGATCTATATGTATATTGATGTCTGCCATACCAACACTATATAGTTGGACTACATTATTATAACTAAAGGAAGATTGGTGTCTGTGATTTGTACGTCTATATCTATTTAAGCAGACTTGTTTTGAGTTAGTCTTTCTTTGGAATAAAGAGATTTAACTTAGGCCGTCTTTGCAGGTTGGAACAATAAGATTATTTTATTAATTTCATTGCCTTTAACTACTTTATTTATACTCTAGTTGTATAGCAATTAATAGTAATTAATCTGGTTGCAGAGCTAAACCTTAGAAACTGTTGAAGGGATTGAAAATTGATCAGACTATCATTGAATAATCTAGTGGGGATATTACAAATGATGATATCATCAAATATACCAACACAACTTTTCAAAGAAATGGGAAGAACATTGAATTCATGAGGCTTTGAAAAGTTGACGGAGCATCAATGAGACCAAATGGCATAATTAAGAATTCACAATGACCCTCATGTGCTCTAAATGAAGAGCACAAAATTATACTGAGAGGGGAGGAGTGGGGGGAGGGGTGAATTAGTATATTAACAAATTTTTACCTTCTCAACTTTTATCAACTTTAAACTCACAATATCAACCATGCAAGAATATAACAATATGAACAAGTTGACACCAAAATTTTATGTGGAAACCCTTACGGGAGAAAACCACAGTACAAATAATGTACTTATATATTTATGTGAATTACAATGGTTGTAGGCACCAACCTCTAACTTGTTTTGTAGGCACTAACCTACAAGAAGCACCAACTCCCTCAATTTGTAGGCACCAACTTATTGGAGGCACCAACCCCCACTCGCCAAGCACCAACTTAGCAAAAGATAATAACTTCAGAAACAAAGTTCCACCTTCAATGTTGCTTCTTCAACGGATGATGGACAATAATGCTCAAATATATTTCTTTCAAATCTGATCCGAGTCACACTATGTTCTTCCTTTCAAATCTGATCCAACATATGCACAACTTCTTTTTTCAAATCTGATTACAATTATGCTTACTCTTTTTCTTCAAATCTGATCCAAACTATGTACTACTTCTTCACACAAATCTGGTCATAATCATAGCATCAATTTCTCATAACTTTCTGCCTTGAGATCTGCCCAAATTTGTCCTCTATCTCTGCATAGACGATCCTATATTTTTGCTCAAACTCTTCCTTTATCTCTGTTAGATCTTCTTTTATATCAGCATACTCTTTCTCACAAACCTGCCATAAACTCTTCTCTTAAATCTGTATTTATACTTCTTTTATATCTGCATGTATATCTTTCAGATATTACTTTTATTCTTCACACTTCATCACACATATATCTTCTTAATATAAATTAGATTTGCACTTCATAGTGCTGCTCCTTCTCTTCCTTACCACTCAGAAAATATATCTCTTATTGCTTGCTTTTGTTCGCACAATCTTCTATAAATCTGCCATGATGCTTCTCACAATTCCATTTTCAAATCTGAATATAAGCTTCCCAAAAATCAGATCATCATACTTGGATCTGTTGGTGTCTTTATGATATTATACTTTCTCACAACACTCCACACATACACAATGCAAATCTGAATTTGATATATATATATATGTTGCTCAATCTTTGCAACCCTTGATTCAAGCTACATGTCTTTTGAAACAGATTGTACAACTTCTGAAATTTGCCAACTTAGAAAGAATCGCCCCTTTTCATGAACAATTCATACTCCTTCAAAATAATTGTGTCACTTCATAGACTAATCTGAATTTTGTATTATTTCTTTCAGATCTTTATTCTGTTTGTCACAATCTTAATCGAACCCCTTTAAAGAATAAGCTATCTCTTGATCTTATCACTTCATAAAGCAATCATAAAGAAATCGCTGCATTTAATTAATTTTGCCTTATGACAAATCTGGAGTTTATATGAAAGATCGTACCCCTTCAAGCAGTTCATTTTGTATCGTTCCATTTAAAAGATTGTGTCTCTTTGTTAACAAACATTAAACTGCCTTTATTCCAACCACTGCCTCTAATAATGAATAATTGATTTCTTATAATAATTGCTGCTCCTTAAGTCGCTGCCTTCATATAAATATCGTTTTTATATAGTAATCACCATAGTTGTCGGGAGATGTGTCTCCTGCCCCTCGAGACGCGTCTCGGAGATTGGTACGCGTCTCCGGTACCGAAGACATCTCCAAAAATTCCTCTAGGAGCATGGAAAATTGATGTCGCATCTCCCAAGTCTCCTGATGTCTCCCGGCAGAAATTTTGGCGCCTTTCGTGAAATTTATAAGCATTAAAAAATTATAACGTGAAAAAAATTATAATGTCATATTTTTTATAAATTATTAATTTATTGATTTTTATTCATATTAAAAAAAGATGGCGTCTCCAAGTACCCCCGTCTCCTATTTTGCCGTACTGGTATTGGTACCAATATCCCGTACCAATACCAGTACCAGTCTCCTGGCAACTATGGTAATCACTGCACCACACCATTTCATTGTAATTTAGAAATAAAAGCTTTATATATGCAATGCTCTATATGGAGGGTCGTCGACTTTTATTTATGTATTGTTTATTACTTAAAAAACAAACTTGTTTGTCTTATTCAAAATTGTCACCCTTTATGATGTTTATCTCAAACAATCAGCATCATGTGTAAGCTTGTTATAATATGATTTAATCCTTCTTTGAGGGTGGAAATCACATTTTCTTTGTATTGAGGCCCCACCAGATACACTGGCAATAGCTTCACGTAATGGGTTGTATTTGAGTCATTTTTCCATAATGTTGGTTGTGCTCCCTCGAGGCCTATAGATCAATTACATTATCCTTGGTTGGACAGATCAGTGCTCATCTGTTAAATATCTAGGCCCGACCCTTCTATAAATAGTATAACCTCTGAGAATCCACGTGGTCTTCTCAATAGACTAACTCTCTTCACGTTTTGTATATTAGATGCAAGTGATTCGTATCCATGCTTTTGAGATGACTTCTTTTTGTCGCCAATGTGCTTACGTGCCCCTCTCCTTTCTATCTCTTGATAGTTGAGAATACATGATGAATCTTTTGGTTGTTGTATCAAGTTATCAACAACAGTAACATCTTCCAGACGTGATTAAACATAATTACCAACAGTCATGGTAGCTATAAATTTCTTCACCGCATCTTTTCCCTACGGAGATGTCTTTGTAGAACATTCAACCTCTTCATCTTCGATCCATATTCTATCTATCTCCTACTCAAACTCTTGGTCGATTTTCTTAGAAACTACAATGGAAACTATGACTGTGATGAGCACCAGCAAGATAGGAACACTAATAGCATTCAAGACAACAGCCATACTTTTTCTTCCAATCTTACAACCTTTTCTCTTATTCCTTTCACATCAAAGACAATATTTCTATTACCAAATTCCTTCAATACTAATGACAACTTTAATTTTGCTTTTGACATCAATGACGATATCTTTGCCAACAATCTATACTGAGTGCCTTTGACATCAATGACAATATTTCTAACACTAAAGGCAATCTTATGTACATCCTCCTTCGGTAGAATTTGATGATAACCTTTGAGAGTGATCTTGTTGAGCTCCTTGTAATTTGGGGGCATGCTTCATGACATGTCCTTTTATTTAACCATAATCACAAGAAATGAATATGCCCTTTTGCTGGGACGAACAATGCATGAATCCAACATTTCCATGACCACTTTTTCAATTTCATACTTCTATTCATATTGATAGAGATAAAGTCTAAGGTTAGGAGGGATACTTCCTAGTATTAATTCAATAGCATGGTTATGGTCTCTAATTGGAGGTAGATCCTTGGGTTCTTGAAAAACCCGCGGATGGTGTTTAATGATCTCTTGATGCATTGGAGGATCTTGAGTTGTCATGTCTCGTGCTTCACTATGCCATAGGATCATTTTTAAGTAATTTCTCCATCCTATGAGAGCTGATAATTTGTTTTGGTGGTGATTGCATTCCTACTAGTTATATTTCTATCCATTTGTATTGAAAACCATGAATAGGTCTTTAGAATTGAAGGACACTATTCCCAATTGTTTAGGTCATTGCATGCCCAAAACCACATTTGCTCTCCCAATAGGGATGGTAAACATTTCTGAATCTAGTTGATAGTCTTCCATTGAGAGTTTAATGTTATGGCATTTACCACCACAAAATAGATGTTTCCCATCAACTATCATGACCTAAAACTTAAATACTTGATACACAAAACAATTGAGCTCATCAGTAAATCTTCTAACAATAAAGTTGTGCTTTCTACTTGTATCTACCAACACTATCACCTTTCGCTTTTGGTGTCACCAACCACTTTAGGTGTTTATAGTGTGCTTATCCCAATTAATGCATGTAGGGAGATGGTCATACTTTTTCCCTCCTCAAAATTTGCATTCTCAAGTTCCATATTTGGTTCTTTTGCAGCTACTTCTTTCTCTTCTTCAGCCTTATTCTTAATGACTATTAGTTTTTTTCTCACTATTGACACACTTATGGCCTCTAGACCATTTGCTATCACAATGCCAACGGAAACTTTTTTTTCTTTTCCTTGCCTTCTGTTAAGGAGAGAGCTAAGTAATTTTTCTTGGGTTAAAGAAGTTTGCCACAGTTTTATCAATAGGTTTAGTCTCATTTTTGACTCTTCATCTTGTGGTTTGACCTTGCATGGAACTTTTGGTGGCAAAGATTCATTGCTTAATATGCAATGCTTGTTGCATAGATTTCCTAACTGTACAAGGTTCCAACAAACGAATGTCATTTTTAATTTGGTCATTATGTCTGTTAATTTAGAATTGTGGCCTCTAATAAGGTATCACATCTTGCGTTTAGATTGCCAATCTCATATGCTCAACATTATATTCAGCTCCATACTCTCTTTGTTTTAAATTTTTTCAGTTGGGTGAAATATTTTCCCCTTCATGGCTGCTCATAGTGGGTAGCTAAGTTGTTAGTAAATTCCTTCCAACCAAGTACCCTTGCTCGTCACTCATCCTCCATTGGTGTCATTGATAATGTTCAGACTTCAGATTTTAAATGTAGTAAGGCTATGTCAACCATTGAACTCTTTGGTATTTTAGGAAGCTTAAAACATTCCAGTTTCCACCATGTTGTTCGACGCTCCTTACATGTATGTGTGTTGTAGTCCATGAGATACAAGGCAATATGTACAACATGAAGCTTTGCTACTCTCTTAGAGTTAAGCCTTTCCTCTTGATAGAGTGGATGGAGTTGTATTTAAACTAGTCCCTCTTAGCAATAGAGGAACCAAAAAATTGAGACAAGAGGTGAATGGCTAGTGTGGTTGTCAATGAATGATACTTGCCCATAGTCTACCATAGTATTGGTTCATCTTGTGCCATAGTCTCTTTACCCAACTTTGCCTCTCCTATATAGCCCTCGAGTGTGGTAAATTTGATTCACTCATGATGAATGGTGGTGACCTCTATATTGTATATCTTCAAAATTGCCTTCATGAAGCTTCCTTTCACCGTAGTATTTGCCATAGGGACAACTTTGCTAGGCCTTTGCATGTACCACTATTGGTTCAATGCATAGGAAACCACGTGGAAAGAAGTGTTGAGCTTCTCCTACCCTTGTTGAATGTGTTCATTATAGAATTGTAAGGTGAGGTTTTTCTTTTGTACTATGACCTTCATTTGGCCTAGCATGCCATCAATGCACTCATAGACCTCTCAAGGCTTGGAGTATTAGAGTCTCCATATTTTACTATTGTGAAAACTAGAGATACGATGGAGACGATGTATTTAGCATCAACTTGAACTTTATTGCTTTTCACCACTTCCTTCACTCTCTTCCCCTACTTTAACTTGGGCTCAACCACCAATAATACTCCTATGTCATGACCATTAGTTGAAAGGACTCTTGCAACTTAATCATCCTCTCTAAGATAATTTAGTATGTGGCGTGTTTGGTCTTAGTAGGTTTGAGAAAACCCTTCTCGAAAGAAGTCCCAAATAGTGCACATAATATATGGTGATTGTAGATCATAGTTTAATAACATTGCAAGTTACTATTTGATTCATGAGTATTCACAAGTCACTTAGGCATGATAAGTTACTTGCCAGTACACTTGGCTAGTAATTGCCTAATCTTGGTGAGTTCAAGGGTTTTAAACTTGGCTGCTATAATTTTTTTTTGCCTATAAATTGTCAAAGAAAAACTTCCTTTCCCTCATCATTTCCATTCCAGCTTATGTTCTTTGGGTGTATTGAGTACATTGTGATTGTTTATTGGTGCATTGGTGTGATTTGGAGTTAGAATTGATTGTCTTAGAGAGTCTTCAGCTGCATTTGGAAAAGGGCATGTACCATCAAGGTTCGTTTGTGTTCAAAGGCCCTAATTTGGTCTTGGCAATGAGGAGCTTTGCTCCCAAACCCCCACAAGGGGCATTGCCCCTTGGCTTTGTAGGGGGTTGCTTCCCCTAACACTCCCTTAGGTTTTAAAAAGCAAAAAATAAAATAAAATTTTGGGGACATGATTTTTGTGGATGAAACTTGTAAAATATTAATAACAATATATAAATTATAATCATATAACACTATGTTGTGAATTAGACTCATTTTTTAACCTATAAAAATACATATAATTTTTTAAAATTCAGTCTTATGCATGCTTTTAAAGTTTATTTTACAAATTTATGTGTTTTTTAATGTATGGAAATTCTGCCTAGTTTTGAGTTTTTCTTAAATCTTGAGTTCAAGTCAAATTTTATGCTTGCCAAGTCCGAGTTCTGAACTATGTTGTAGATGAATATCTACTCATTTCTCCTATCAAATACTACATGATTGATCCAATCAGTTTTTCCCATGTCCTTGAGTGCATTGTGCATGCCCATGGCATGTGCATAATAAGGGGTCCAATATATGTGTTTGTAGGTAGCTTCGACTAACTTCCTTGTTGCCTTACACACACATGCCACACTTGTCACACTTGTGCCACAATCATAGGACCAACCTTTTTAATAGCAACTTTGAGGATGTGAAATTGAAGCTCTACATCTGCGCAATGCCCCAAATAGTCAATAGAATAAAGTAAGGGCCCTCTATACATGTAACCATGATATTGATGAGTGGATGATGCACAATGTTTGACTACCCATCCTTGATAATGTTGCATCTACTTGTGACCCATGTGGCCTTCATTTTTTCCATAAGAATGCTTATCTTGGAATAGTTTTTAGTTTTGTCTCCCTTGGTGGCACATATGAAGCCTTGCTTTTATAATCTTAGCCATGACTTCCTTAATAAAGAAAGTGAACATGGAATGGATTAATATTGGCAAAGGGGAATTTACGCCAATGGCATCATCTACATCATCTCTTGTCTTTATGTTAAACATCTCTGCCATTGGCTTGGGAGATGAACTTGTCACCCTTCATTTTCCCTTAGGCTTTGATGTACTGGAAGGAAAAAGAAAAGAACTTGTGGCTATTGGGAAGTACCAAGAGTCATAGTAGCGGATGGTATGTTATGCTCAACACTACCACTATACAATCTCTATATCTCCGCCCTTTGTTTTAGTGCCAAAATTGACATACATCAACACCTTTTCAAGGGATGTTAAGAAGATGCACATCAACCCTAATATTGCTGCCATAACATTCAAGGGCACAAAAATGACCTTTCTATAGCCAAGTCTCCCTGATAAACACAGGTGGAATCTGCTATTTGAATTCAATACACTATAGCTGAATCTGAAAAATAAAAAATGAACAAGAAATCTGAAGGTTGAAATAGAAAATGAACACTTTCTTGAGATAGCATACTCTCAGTTCTAAGATATTCCAAGAATATTTGGTTTCTGAACTTAGATAAGGGTTTCACATGCACAAACTACCTATCTTTCATTACGGCTTAAACGCCTATTCAAAGTTATCATTTCCCCATTTTTTCTATTGCATGTGGAGTATTTAGTTCCACACTCAATAGCCCTAATTTTTCTCAGCCTTCCCAGATTACTTTAGTTTAACCTAGAAATGAACTTTCCCAATCTTTATTTTTCATTGTTAGGCATGAATGCTTTATTTTTCATTGCTAGGCATGAATGCTTTGCATTTTTTCACCTTCAAACAGTAATATTGTCTTTAGACATCTAAAGGCTTTTTATTTGGGCAGTATACCACCAGTCGTTTTTTCAAGTTTGTAGGTGTATATCCTTTTTGGGGCATTGAAAGTATTAAGCATGTCCTTTCAGTAATGACTCGTGCATATCGTGTGATAGCCCATTTACAAAACACTTATCCAACTGATGCATCGGTACATTTTACATGCTAAATTTGGTCAGCAGGGTGTTGAATCAAGTTAACATGACAAACATGACAGAGACCGATGTCAATATGGGCAAGTCTATTGTATAAGTAAGTGTATTTAAGACTGTTGGATAGGTAGCTTCTTTTGTCTATTTGAGCTCAAGGAAATGTTCTGCAAATGTTGCTTTCTCTGAAATTGGAGTTTGTCATTGTTTTGATTATATTTTCATCCCAACCGCAGATTAATTCCCCGTCACTCATGCAACTTACCTGCATTTTTTAAAGCTGCAATAAAGGTGAACCCAAATTCTTATTCTGAATGGCCAACCCGTGTCCGTGCTATATGGATCTCTACATCTCACAGTTTTTGACAAAGTAGCTTTAAAGGTCCTTTGACTTTCATAAGTTCTTTTCATTGGATTTGTTTTATGTTTGTTGTGTGCTGCTGTAGGAGGTGGATTTGAACTTGACATTACAATACACAAAAGTACAGAACTGAGAAAATATCTCAAGAAACGAAGCTCAAATTCTGACATACACTCTGCACCTCTGATTTGAGAATTGAGTCTATTTCCAGTTCCAAATTGCAAGTACTGGATCTACGATTGATTTCCAAAGCTTCAACCATAACAAAGGGACAGAACTTCAATATTGTAAAACTAAAAATATACCAAGGAGAAGACGGTAGTTCAAGAAATTAAATCCTGAAATCTGACACGCATTCCGAGCCTTAAATTTGTGAAATGAGTTCCCAGCTTGAAAGTGCAAGCACAGAATCTAAGATTATTTTCCTATCTTTAAACCATTAAAAATTCAAATTTCTTTCTTACTACTGTCATACAACTGCTTTGCTAGTGAAAAGCATCTCTTTTTTCCTTCGTTTAGGGTTAAAAATTAAAAATTATATTATAACCTGTTAACTTTTGTTATAAGTTTTACCCTTTTTTATGTTTCCTATTAAGAAGCCTCTGGCTCTTTTAGGGTGCATAGAACTTAGAAGTCTAAAAAATGTTTCCTCCTAGGTTTTTGTTTATCTGAGAATTTGTTCCTTGAAAAGCTAAAGATGTCCCTTGGAATCAGATTGGAAACATTTGTCTGGAAGCTTGTTCTAGAGTCCAGACCATCCAAAAAAGAGAAAACCTTATGTAATGTCCCCATTTTTATCACTACATCTTCTAGTGACTGTTAGCCTATTCTTGGATGCTCGTAGGCTAGTTAGAGGCAAAATTAAGGTTTCCAGCTACTTGGAGGTTTTCCTTGAGGATTCAGGGATCTGCATGTTGGAGTTTTACAGTTCGGATTTTGGATTCCTTCTGGGTTTTCAGAGAGCTTCGCAGTGGTATGACATGCAACTGAATCAGAGAACTTTTCCAAACTTACTATTTTTAGTAAGTTACGACAGCTACATGTTGGAGTTTTACAGTTCGGATTCTGGATTCCTTCTGGGTTTTCAGAGACCTTCGCGACAGCATGACATGCAACTGAATCCGAGAACTTTTCTGGACTTACTATTTTTAGTAAGTACGACGGCTGCTCGGATTGTGGTTAAAATGAGTTTGGAACAACTTACTATTTTTAGCAGTATGCTATTTTTAGTAAGTTCTATTTTTAGCCGTACTATTTTTAGCAGGGTTTTTGCAGTTCAGTTCAGTGGTTATATCTGGCAGGTCAATTGGGGCAGTTTGGTCTCCAACACCCTTGGTGCTATCTTTGGCAGTGTTTTAACAACTTGGTATTATGGCTATTTCGGGCAGGGCAGTATAGTCAGTTGGTCTCCAGCATTTGAGGTGATTGTTTCGGCAAAATTGATATTTGATGAGTATCATTTTAAGTGAAATATTTAAAAGGCAAGTTTGGATGCCTTGGAGAAATAAGTGGTCAATTATATTTATATTTCACTTTAATAAAGTGTCACTTTATTATTATTTTGGACGGCAAAATATACTTTATTGACATTTTAAATAAAGTTTCATCCTCCTTATGTTTGGATGCCAAGTTATGGAGAATGAAGTTTGAAATGAAAGGCAAATGTCAAAGTGAATTTGAATGTGAATCTCATGGGGGCGACCTAATTGGAGGGAAAAGGAATTTGAAATTGAGGTTGGAGAAAGTTATAAATAAGAGGCTTTGCTCTCTTTTTCAGCATCTTATGTTTTACAATATTGTTATGCTGCCGGAATGGTGTCAGAGTTGCTTCAAGGGATGCATACCTCCTAGTCGGCTTAACTTCTTGCTTGAAAGATAGCAACTAGTTGAGATTTGGCTGTTCTTAATCTTCAAGAACAGATTGAGTACTTTGCAGTTGGAGTTTTCTGAAGTTTTGAGTCTTTTGTAGTTGTTGGTTATGCATAGCTGAAAGTAGTTTTTATTCACAAGTCATTGAATAACTTTTATTTTGTTCTGGGTAGTTTGCATTTGTCATTGTCATCCTTGGGCGCCCCCTTTTGGTGAGTTTCAGATTTTAATATGTAGATTTGGATTTTATTTTGCAGAAGTCGTCCCTCTTGAGGTCATTCTACTTCATCATGCCTGGCAAATGTTTAGATAATTCATTGAGTAGTTGTTGCAGCTATTTCTTGGTCCTAAATTGGTCACCATCTTCCTAGGAGTTCATTGCACTTAGTCCCATGTCAGTCGGAGTAGTTATGAGAGAGTTATGAGCATTTTAGAGGGTTGTCTAGTTGCTGGTTTGTGCATTTTCAGTTGCTGGTCGGTCAAAATCAGATTGTAAAAGTTTGTCTTTGGGGTTGGGTTTAGTGTGGATCGAGTCTTTTGATGATAGGAGAGATATAATACTTAATTGCAGCATTGAGGCATTTCAAATACAGTGATATTTTCAGGAGAAACTCATATTGTAACGCTGCTACAGTAGTACTGTTCAGCCATTTTAATTCTTGCAATTTCATATTTTCCCACGTTTGTGGAAGAGACTGGCATTGCCTCCATCTTTCATTTCAGTATTTACCTTCATGTACCACCTGCTGAAAAGTGGAAGAGGCTGGCATGCCGCCTAGTTACTTTGGTATTGCATTTACATATTGCTGATAGGCTGAGTCGTCAACACACTCCTGCTGAAAAGTGGTCGAGTTGCATATTTACTTTCAGCATTGTACTTTCTAATTCCAGTCCTCCTGCTGAATAAGTGGTTGAGTGGTTGCACTTCCTTTCCGTTACTTTCAGCAAGCTTCAGTAATTCTAACGACCCCCTTTCGTGTATGCTCTCAACCTTGCCCGCATTGGGATCTGGGTTGATCAAAGGAGAGGGTTACATTCAGCTGGTTTATATTTGCACTAATGCTAATGGGTGAATTTAGCTGTGTAATAAAATCAAAAAATTGGCTGGTATATTTCACCTTAATTTTGGATGCTTATTTCATTCCGGTTCCCATTGTTTTGGTCACTTTCCCTCCAAATCATGGGGTGATGTCTTCTTTCAGGTAATATAGTTGGAAATTTGTACAAAATTACTCCTACCTGCAGAGGTTTTCAGGTAATGTATTGGTTTCTGTTAACTTTAACCTTTTCATTCTGTTTGAACTATAGCTGCCACCACTTCCTCAGAAACATTAGAGGTTGCTTGTCAAGCTTACCCAGCGGTGATCTTGGTCCTCTGCCCTTAGCATCCAATTCCATACATCAGCCCAGTACCTCAGAAGTTTCTCCCTGGACGAGCCCTACTCGATTCTTGCGATATGTAGTCAGCCTCAACATTGGCTCATTCCATGTCCGAGAACCTCTCTCTCCTGCAGTCAAATCCTCACCATGATTAGGCACTCTGCATTAGCAAACCATTGTCAACGTGATTGACTCCCAGCTAAAATAATTGTGGCTTTTGGTGAACTCAAGGCCACACAGATGCATCAAGGAAAACAAGATGAAACGATGAGTGGACATGTCCTTGACTGGCTAAAAATCCTCTTGTTTCAAATTTTCTACTAAATGCCCCTCCTGACATTGACCTAACCTTCTTGGTCTGCTTGTTCAAAACTTAGGACAGCCAAAGTTGTTTATGTCCTCCAAGCCATCCTTGAATACTATCAGTATGGGCAGTGGCTAGCCCACTCAGGAAGGAAAATAGGTTCGTCAACTTGGATTCCACTCAGCTTTGTGTTGTGTGTGATCATTTGGTTCTGATTCTGAAGATGTTCCCTCACCTGATGTGGTTGAGCTTAGAAACTGGCTTTTTGGTTGCAGCATGAATAGAGGTCCATGTTTTGATCAAGATCAGAGTATCAGCAACCAGGGCATTCTTCATTCTAATATTGTCTCTTTAACAGTCTTAATTCGATTTTTTTTTTAACCGAGAGGAATGCAGAGTTTATCTCAGTGACTTGGAGCATTACTTTACGGGGCGAGCCCCCCCTATAACCTTTCAGGCCGTGTGTAATGGACCCTCATCCACACTGCATGCAAATTAGGAATCAAACCCATGACCTGGGCTACCTAATGTGGCAGCTGAGACCGAGCGAGCTGACCCCAGCTGTTGACAGTCAATTAGATTTTTATTTAATGTTTTACATTTTTTTCTTAGGCTCAGGGCAGCTCTTGGTAGCCAGACTGTATTTGTGGCTCTGAATGTTTTTCCCTATTTCTATGGATGAACAGTTAAGTTACAGCCTTATATGTGGCTGTTTTTGTAATTACTGAAAACCTTATAAATATTCGGTGCTTTAATTATATATAAAAACTAGCATTTCAGTAATTCCTGTACCACTGGCAACCTATTTTTCTGCATAATCTTTGAGTGTTGGTTTGGTCGTTTGAGCAAGTCCAGTTGTCAAAATTTGAAATTCTGTATGCAAAATCAGTGTCTTGGTTCTTGGCTTTGGGTGTTTGAAATAAATTTCTTTTTGTTAGTGGTTCCCTGGGGCTTTTCTTTTGGTCTAGTGATTTTCTTCTATTGCATTTAGCTTTTAAGCATGTTTATGTCTTTGTGCAAACATTTCTGACCAGGGTTTAGCAAGCACTCTCATTTTCATCACTTTCACTGGGTAACCACTTTTTAAAGGTTTATGGCTTGGTAGTCCAGCAACAGAATTCAAGTCCTTGAAGCTAAGTGAAGTGGGTTGCCATCATCAGGCTTAGGATTGTATTTGGCTGTATGATTTAGGAACCTGATTATGTTTATCAGATGTTTTGAAGTGTACTAAGGTGCCTCTGTAAACTGTTGTCCCCACTTGATCTATGCCTTTTGCTGAATCAAGAACTTGAAATTAGCTACCTTGATTGGTTGCTTCCAAACAGTGGAGATTGCTATAGATAGCTCACATATGATTGTAATCTGCTCATTTCCTTCTTGAATGCCTTTGCAAAAGTTATCAGGTTATTTTGAGATGTTTAGAAATTTTAGTGTTAACAATTGAAAATTTGAAACCATCTTCAGGATCCTGTCTACATGTGTGCTGAGATCTATTATTTTGCATGAAAAGTAGCTGATGTGCTAACTTCAGAAGCAATTCCTGTCTTATTCATTATTGCCATTCTTGTGGCCTTTTATCACAGTTTCTGTTAGAGCTGGACAGTTAACAATTTTTTGCTGAATGTCATGTGATCTTAAGTTTTAACAATTATAATTCAGTGTTTCATTTAGAGAGTGTTATTGTAGGATATGAGCAACTTCGTGGATAATAATTGGTGTTGTGGTTTTGGTTTGGAGCAGGCTCAGAAGAGGTGCAGCTGGAGATGGCAAATTACCTTGGTGAAATAGTCCTTAGTAATGAAGGAAAGGTGCTTGTAGCGGAAATGGCTACTAAGACATTGGTGAAGATAATGGGAGGTGGTAAATTACTAGCAAGGGAATCTGTTTTGAAGGCTTTAAACCAGATTTCTTCGTATGATGTGAATGGGAGAAAACTAATTGAAGCTGGTATTCTTCCGCCCCTTATCAACGATCTCTTTACTGTGGGTGCAAATCAACTGCCTATAAAGATGAAGGAGGTCTCTGCAGCAATTCTGGCAAATGTTGTAAGCTCTGGTTTTGAATATGAGGCAGTTCCAATTGATGCTGATGGACACACACTTGTTTCAGAAAATATCATTCATAATTTACTGCATCTGATTAGTAATACTGGACCTGCAATAGAAGCAAAGCTGCTCCAAGTGCTCGTTGGTCTGTCCAGCTCTCCAGAAGCTGTTCTTAATGTAGTCACTGCCATTAAAAGTGCTGGAGCTACTATAAATCTCATTCAATTTATTGAAGCACCACAAAAAGATCTGCGAATTGCGTCAGTGAAACTACTTCAACGGCTCTGCCCTCATATGGGCCAGGAACTTGCAGATGGTTTGCGTGTGACTACTGGCCAGCTTAGCACTCTAATCAGAATCATGGGAGCAAATGGATTAACAGAGGAACATGCAGCTGCAGCAAGCTTGCTGGCAAATCTTCCAGTAATGGATGCTACTCTGACACGTTCACTTCTTGATGAAGGAGCTTTCCCAGTTGTAGTGAGTAGAATTCATGAGGTACGACATGGTGAAACTAGAGGCAGCCGCTTTCTCACTCCATACTTGGAGGGGCTAGTTGGCATCTTGGCAAGATTTACATTTTTGCTTGACGATGAAGTGGTCCTTGCTCTTGCTAAGCAATATAATTTAGCATCTTTGTTTACAGATTTACTTCAAACAAATGGCCTTGATGAAGTACAAAGACTGTCTGCCGTTGCACTTGAAAATCTCTCTGCTCATTCCAATACTTTGTCAGAATTTCCAGAAATTTCTAAAGGTGGCTTTTGTGATTGCTTATTTCCACCACCTAAGCCAACTGGTCTTTGCCCAGTTCATCATGGAATTTGCTCATCCAAAAATACCTTTTGCCTTCTTGAAGCAAAGGCAGTAACTAAGTTGGTAGCATGTCTTGATCATGCAAATGTATCTGTTGTTGAAGCATCTCTTGCAGCAATATGTACTCTTGTGAGTGATTCAGTTGATGTAGAACGTGGGGTTCAGATTTTGGATCAAGCAGATGCGATACAACCTATACTAGATATTCTACAAGAACATAAAACAGAGGTGCTCAGGCAGCGGGCAGTATGGACTGTTGAAAGAATACTCCGCAGTGGTGATCTTGCTCGCACTATTTCTACTGATGCTAATGTGCACACAGCATTGGTTGATGCCTTCCGTTATGGTAACTATAATTCTCGGCAAGTTGCAGAAAAGGCTTTGAAACATCTGAACAAAATTCCAAACTTTTCTGGGGTCTTTCACAAAATTGGTTAAGTTTATTGCAATTAAGATTGTATTGTTATAGTGATTTGCAGCATATGGATAAGGTTCCAGTGCAGAAAAAAGACATCTGTTTTGGGATTTATACTAATTATTTCTCTTGGCAGCTGTAGGACATGATAGGGAGAGGGGTATTTCTATACCCAAATTTGTCAAAGTTGGGCATCAAGTAGAATTTAAGAAGGCAGCTTTTGTTTTTAATCTGCTAGAGATTAATTTATTTTGCATGTATTCTAGTTCTGTGTGCTGTGTTATCCTGAATATATCCAATTCTTTTACCCATTTTACCTACAACAAACAGTTAATTTCTCTGTAAAATGAGTCGTTTAAGTATTTGATTTCTGTGCAAATGTTCTCCGTTATTTGTATTATATTTTTTTTCTACTGGGTCAAGAGATTCATGAACCTGGATATCATTTGGTTTTGATATCCTTGTCTATTAAATCACCTGTTTGTAATAAAATAATTTGTATGCTTTCATTTAGAAACCTACATGTAAAATATGCCATCCAAGAAATCTGATGATCAGATTTTTTAAAAATTTGTAAGAATGATTTTCTTATGTTGAAGGGGTTATGCATTTCTAAACGGTCAAAGCTTCGTTGTTGCTCTATTCTGCATATTGAGCTTTATGCATTGTCTCTTGTTTAAAATTCTCCTACATCATGAACTCATTTTTCTGAAAATTGAAGCGAAATTGTATTTTCTGATAACCCATATGGGTGTTTCAAGCCTACATGATCTGGACACATAATCTTTCTCCATTTTCATTGATGTTCGGTAAATGGGTTGGCGTATATGTGATTATTTATATGGTTCATTTTGGTGATTTTAGAAATTATAGTTGCCTGAATACAAATATAGGATTTATGGTTTAGCGTTTGGAGTCTTTAGTATTCCTAGACGTTTTGACGATATCAGAGGGCTTTGAATATGGTTAAAACTTTGGTAGTGTCTTCTAAACTATTAAACTGCACACCAAGGCTTTCTTACTTATTCAGTAGTCAATCTACACCCAGAAAAGTATCACAGGATGAGACGTATTAGAGTACTTGTGGTATTTGTGACCATGAATTAATGTTTTCATCTGGTAGTCTGGAGTACCTACATGAATATTACATACCCATGTTTTCTTACAATGGTTTCATACATGACTTCTTCAATGGCTGGACCGTTGGAGAATCAATGCGCTTCTCTTTTAAAATATTACTAATTAATAGATGGATTTTTTGAAAATGATAATTCTGATAACTACCAAAAACAGGTGGAAAAACTTCCGCAAATGACTTAGACAGAAACTAAAACTAGTCCCTGGAAGCTATTCCAACACATCCTAAATATGTGTTGTTTGCCTTCTGAAGTAAGATTTGGAGTATCAAAACGGGGACTAGTCGGAGTTTTCAACCTATATAAATAATACAAGATCCATGTTCTCTTACATAGTGGTTTCATACATGACTTCAATGGTTGGACTGTTGGAAAATCAATCCATTTCTTTTTGTAGATTTACTACAATATAGGTGAAATGTAGTAAACTAATATTCCTGATAACTACTAATTTCCGTATTACTTCAAACAGAAATGTAATGTCTTGTCCCCTTCTTAGCCTTTTTAACTATGTTCCACCAAGTCTCCGGGACAGGGGGACGGCGGGACAGCGGGACGAGTTTCGGGGACGGCAATTTTTTGAGGGGATTTTAGGAGATGGGGGGACGGCTATATATATATATATAGAGAGAGAGAGAGAGAGAGAGAGAGATTCATGTGAGTAATGATAATCATAACAATGAACATTCATAAAGTTGCAAATGTAACCACCAATCATATTGACATATACATCATAGAATTGAATTATCAAACAAATTAATACTACAGCTACTTAATTGCTTCCATCCATGGACCATAATTCATGTCAAATAGTCAATGTGCATATGATATAAAATAATAAAATGTCCAAAAGGCTACAAGTTTGTACTACAAATGTCAAAATGACAAAGTCACAAGTGTCTAAAACATAGTAATAGAAAGTTAAAAGTATGATGGCTGCCGCTACTCGGCATCTACCAACATTGCATCAAAATCAGACTCGGAGTCTAAGTCACTGTCACTGTGAGGGGCTGGCTCATCTAATGCAACTCCAACCAATCCTTCTTGTTTCTCCTCATCCTCATCAATTTGTGCGACATCCTCTAGATCAATATCCCACCGTAATGCTGGAGTCTGTCTGTACTCAGGAGTCTGACGATCCTGGAGTCGCAAAGCACTATGCACAGCCACTAATTTTTCTGCCCGTTTAGAGGTCAGCCTATTCCTCTTGATAGAGTGAATAAAGTCGTATGTTGACCAATTCCTCTCTGCAGCAGAGGAACTAGCAACCTGTGAGACGAGACAAAAACTAAATTAACGAGACAAAAACTAAATTAGTAATTTTAATTTACTAATTAGGACATTCAATTTAAATTATGATTATATAAATGTTCAAACTTCAATTCTAATCTAAATCAAATTATGTTAAAAACTTAAAAATTAAAACTTAAACAATTAATCTAATGTATTACCTGTGAAAGGAGGCGAATAGCAAGCGTCCTCAATTGTGGTGCATCCTTCCCATGCCATGACCACCATCCAATAGGATCCCTTTGAGCTATTGTAGTTCTATCTACCCTGGCCTCTGGTTTGCCGAATGTTGGACCTCGGAGATTAACAAAGTCAGTAAACTGTGTACGAACTAGACTGGCCTCATCAATTGAATATATTTTTGCAAGGGCCCTCATAAACCCTTCTTTCACCTTATCATCATCACAAGGAGGCATCCTACCAGGTCTAGGTACATACCATTTGGGATTAAGAGCAAAGGCTGCCATATGAAGCGGGGTGTTCATAGTGTTCCACCGCCGCGTCACAATGGGCCTAATTTTTTGCTTATATAATCCCGAATTAGGATCCCTGTCAGAAATTGCTTTCTTCATTTTTGCAAGCATGGAGTCAAAAGTTTCATAAATCTCTCCAAGACTTGGAGAGTCTGTATCAGCATATCTAATGACATCCACAACTGGTGAAATGATGGAACAAATATATCTGCAAACAAAAATTTGAAAAATCAAAAACGACAAGTTAGAACTTAGAAAATCAAAAAATAATAAAATCATATTTTTTTTTTATAAAATTAGCAATCAATAACAATTTTTTACCTCACATTGGACCACCAATTATCATCAAGAATTTTTAGTTTGATGCTTCTCCCTTCTGCAGTGCTTGCCATAGACCATCTACTCCACTCTGAATTAACCACCATCGACTGTAGAGCTTCCTGTACCTCAAGCATCCTTTCTAACAAAATAAAGTAGATGGCATACCTTGTTGCTACAGGCTTGAGAAATTATTTCCTTGAAAATGTCCTAAAGAGGGCAAGTGAGGTGTGATGGTTGCAAATAAACATCTGAATGTCTCTACCCTCTACAACCAGTTGCTGCATCCAATCTATCTTCCCTATGTCTTTCAATGCGTTGTTCATCGCATGAACACAACAAGGGGTCCAAAAGATGTGCTTGTAAGCACTCTCAACCATCAAACCTGCTAATCTACACACATGTGCTGAATTAGTAACCACCTGCACAACATTGGTTGCCCCAATCTCCCCTATAGCATCTTTCAAAAGATTAAATTGGAATTCTGCATCCTTGCGCTTTCCAGAACAATCAATGGCTCTAAGGAAATATGGACCAGCTGAACATGTGACTATGATGTTTATAAGTGGGTGTTGTTTAATATCGGTCCACCCATCCATGATTATAGAGCAACTTGTTCTAATCCAACACCGTCTCATGTCCTCCATCACCACACTCACCTTAGAATATTCTTTGTCAAGGAGTGTAGTGCGTAATTTATTTTCTCTAGGGGTAACGAATGAGATACCAACTGCTGCCACATCTCTTAACATTTGTTTGAAATAGGGAGAACGTGCTACATGGAATGGGATGGCATGGGCATAGAAAAATATGGCAATGGAAGACTCTGCCACATCTCGTGCTTGCACATTGAACATACTTGCAATTGTATTTTGCTGCTCACTAGAAGTAGTAGCCCTCCTCTTCCCTCTTGTGGAAATATGAACATCACCCGCACCACTACTACCACTACCAACACTAGGAGTACCAAGCATAGAGGGCATAGGTGAGCTTGAATGTGCTGATTGAGTTTGCATTTGCTGATCTAAAGGCCTTCCTCCGGCCTCCATGTGCAATCTATAACACTCTATCCTCTCAAAATCTTTTATATCTATACAACCCTTGACCCCATGGCCTCCAAAACCCAATAGATGAGAATAGACTCTAGTATAGCTCCCATAATATTTATTTTTGCAAATGTGACATTGCCACAATCTACTACCCCCAGTGTTTTTCCCTTTGCCTTGGTCTATACGTGATGCTAGTTGAAGAAGAGGTTTTTTAGGATTAAAAGGGCCTTTTGCATATTTTTTGAAATCTTCAAAAGGGATATCAAATAGGTTTGTTTGAGGCTGCCCCCTATGAACTGATTGAGTTTCTTCCCCCCTCTCAACATGCCCACTATCTTCACTATTGCTGCTCATTTTGTTTTGTTTTGATTTTTGCAAACTGAAAAATAAAAAAAAATACAAAATTCATACATTTTATCATTTTAACTTGGAAAAAAATGGAAAAAAATGAAAGATAATGGAAGAACAACTTACCTCTTTCACTTCTCTTGCTAGTTGTTGCCTTAATGCTCTCCTTTTTTCCTCCTAAATGCTGGTTTTCTTCTCCAATAGCTCGTTCAAACCCTCCTCTTTCTCTTTTCACTTTTGCTCTTGGCTGCAATTTATTTTTGGCAAGTTAAAATGAGGTCAAATGAAGGTAAGAAATGTTTTAAGTGGCCATATTAGGGTTGGGAGGGCGTGGGGTCCACAAAGAAAAGAACTAAAAAAAACAAAATTATTTTTTTTTCTATTTTTTGAGTTAAATTCGTAGCTGGAAAAAGGGGGACGGCCGACCGTCCCCGGGACGGTCTAGGGACGGCTAGGAGTCCCCGATCCGTCCCCTGGACGACTGACCGTCCCCCTTTGAATCGGGGCCGTTTCCTTCAATCAGGGATGTACCCAATTTTCGGGGTCTTTTGGGGGACGGCTGACAGCCGTCCCCCAGGCATCCCCCGTCCCCGAAATGTTTCCGGGACGAGTACGAGGGGTAAAAACCTAGGGGACGCGTCCCCGTGGAACACAACTTTTTAATTCCCGAGGGCTAAAGTGGAATTTAGGGAATCCTTTGTTTAATTATTTAATATTGCTTGGAAACTCAAGTTAAAATTAAAAAGGTAATATTAAGTAATGTTATAAAGTGATTTTAGTGAAATATTTTAATAAGGTACTTTATTGAGTCACTTTATTTTAAATGAGCAGGAAATTACGTGGGGAAATATAAAAGGGAAAAAGAGTTCATTTCATTTAGTTTGGATTTTATTTTTCTCACATCAACTTGGAGAGCCTTTGAAGGTTTTTGTATTGAAGGTTTGGAAACCCTATTGTTTCAGTTTCAGTTGTGAAACCATCAACCATAGTTGAGCATTTTCGAGAGTCATTCAAACTTACTACATTGCACTTCGTTGCAATTTGGTGGGCACAAATTAGAGAAAGCGTATTAAGATGAGATTGATTTTAAAGGCAAAATATTGAATGAGGAATATGGGTTTTTTATCAGATTTTCAAGTCACTATTCATTGAGCCATTTCATTTGCTAGAAGTTGAGTTTTGGAGCTCAGTTTGTAGCGTAAAAGGTGTCCCATTGTGAAGATATCCCATGCACATCTCTTTTTAGTAGTTTACCACTTCTTGGGTCACAATATTGTTGAGTCTACATCAAACAATAGAGGACGTGTTTATTTTAAGAAGAGGCCTTTCATATTTTGTGAGAAATCTGGGTCGTGGCCATAGTTGGAGACCCTAAGAGGTGGCATGAGGAAGTAAAAGGTTGAAAGCACCATAAAATGAGAGAATCGAATGCCAAAATTTGAATATCAGTCGATGCAACTATGTCTAGGCAGTTCTGAGTCAATTTCCTCATCGCAATAGTTTGCAACCATTTAATCAATCTAGTGGTATATTTGAAATGAGTATTCAAAACTAGTCGATCAAAACAAAGACAACTGCAAAATTTCATTAGCCTTAGGTCAGGGTCTTTATAGTGGTATCAAACCTAGCTTCCTACTAGCCTGTGTAAAAATTAGAAATTAAAATCAAAAGTTTTCAATCGCATGCAATGTTATGAATCTAGACAATCAAACTTACATCACATACAAAAGAAGAAAAGCAAGAGAAGTTGGTTTTGATCAGTTTGCTTCAAATTCTTCATCTGAAGAGGAAATTATGGGAGAGAGACATGACATGGGAGACATGTGTGATATTCTTGAAGGTAGCACATATCAAATACTTAATGACCTAGCTAGAAGCTAGCAATAGGTGGTTCAACTCCTATTTTGCTTGTGAATGGTAGAAACAATGGAAACAATGGAACCAATGGGCACAACAAAGGTAATGGGAGTGAGGGAAATAATGTCGAAGAGAGTAATATTCACATTCCGGCACACAGTCGTGCTAGGTCAGCTAGTAGGGTAACACTTAGGCCCCTTATCCCTCAATTCTTGGGAGGTTAACCAATTGATAATCAGGGGGAACAGGCATAAGGAGAGGGGTTTTCAAATTACTTGAGAGAGTATAGGTCTTTGGGGGATGAATTCCATGCTACTATGACATTGCAGGACTTCTGTGCTATTAAGTATAGAAACAGGCCCAAAGACAACAATAGGGGACCCTAGAATCAAGATTTGAAACACAAAGTTGGAAAACTTTCTATTCCCTCATTCGATGGTTCTAGCAAGTGTACAACCAGAGTGTGGGTGCAAAAGTTGGATACCTACTTCCAGCTTAATCCTATGTTGGAGACAACAATGATTAGATATGCTACACTGCACTTGGAGGGTGAGGCACATGAGTGGTGGTACCACAAACTTGTCACTTTGGTTCATGCCAGCATCACCTCTTATCTGGACTTCACACAGAGATTGCTGGATAGATTCGATCAAAAGGATCCAAAGCTGTATTTTAGGGAGTTGGCTCAGCTCAAACATAGTGGCATAGTGGACACCTACATTGCCGAGTTCCAGAGATTGGCAGTTATGGTCACAAATATTTCGAAGCAGAGGCTGGTCATGTTATTCATTGAGGGTCTTTCTAAGCCACTTCGTGGTTGGATTAAGGCTTTCAAATCTAAGTCACTACATGATGCCATTATTCGAGCCCGGGACATGGAGCACTCAACACCTAAAAAAAAATTCCTATCCAAACCATTCAACCAACAAAAGAACAAGGACAAGAAACCTTTTCAGAAAGAGTGACCTAAAAGGAGTAAAACGAAAGAGGGAGAATGCAAGGAATGTAGGAGGAAACAAATTTGTTGTTATTGCAAGGAGCATTGAGAACCAGGTCACCGCTGTTTGGGTAAGGGAAATGTCCACTTTATTGAGGTTGTACCAGATGATGAGGATGAAGGTGAGACTGCACAAACACAGGGCAATGAGGATAGTAGTTCTAATGATGAGCAGCCACGGGTGGAAACAAAGAATGGAACTATTGCTACTATTTCAGGCACCCCTAGATTCAATTCATTCAAAGCTAGAGGGGTCGTGCAAGGTTAGCGTGTTACAACATTGATAGATAGTGGGGCAACCCACAACTTCATTGACTTAGCCTTAGAGGCTAAGCGAGGTATACCGATACAGGACTTTGAGATGGATTCAATATATTGTGCACGCAAAGAGGTCCTCAGTTGAGTGTCATGTTGGGAAACTATACCGTCACAAATGACTTTTATGTAGTTGACTTGGGTGATGCAAATGTTATACTTGGTATACAATGGTTGCATTCACTGGGTAAATATTCACAATACTTCCAGACTATGGAGTTGAAGTTCAGGACATCGGATGGCAAGAAGGTTGTGCTTCGAGGCATGGCGAATGGGGCTTCGAAGATTGTGTCAGCAAAGAGGATGGAGAGTATCTTTAGGCACGAGGATGTAGCATGGGCTGTAGAATGCCTTATCACAACTAAGGATACACTTGACGTGGATCAACCATATGATATTGAAATACAAACACTCTTGGGTAAGCATGACAGAGTATTTGGAGAGATCCCCCCAGGGAGGCCACCAAATAGAGGGTTTGAGCACACTATTGAGTTGGAGGGGGGAGGCTAAGCCCATTATTACCACCCCTATTGTCATCCAAAAAATTTAAGGATGAAATAGAAAAAGCAATCAAGGAACTGCTTGATATGGGACACATACGACCGAGTTCCAGTCCTTTCATTTCTTCTGTGGCTTTGGTTAATAAGAAGGATGGAACAATGAGGATGCACATAAACTACAGGGCTCTCAACAAAAATACCATAAAAAACAGATACCCGATATCCAAGATCGATGAGTTGCTAGATGAGCTTCATGAGGTAGTATATTTCTCTAAGATAGATCTCCACTTAGGGTACCACCAGATTAGAGTCAGAGAGTAGGATATTCATAAGACAACCTTTCGATGTCATTACGACCATTATGAATTCTTAGTCATGCCCTTTGGCTTGACTAACGCACCTGCAACATTTCAATCCTGCATGAATCACATCTTTAATAAGCAGTGCGTAAATATCTCCTTGTATTTTTCAATGACTTGCTCATATACAACAAAACGTGGGATAATCAACTTAAGCAATTGGATGAGGTGTTAAGTATTATGGAGGAGCAATCTTTGTATGCTAAGGCCTCAAAGTGTGAGTTTTCCCTTAGGTAGATACTGTATTTGGGACATATTATCAATGCACAGGGTGTACAAGTCCATCAGGAGAAGATCCAGGCAATACTTAACTGGTCACCATCTAGGACACTTACAGAGCTGCAAGGGTTCTTTTGGTTGTGCAACTACTATAGGCATTTTGTTAGAGTATTTTCTCAGTTGAGGGAACAATTAACATACCTTACAAAAAAGGGAGCATTCAGTTGGTCTGAGGAGGCACATCGAGCTTTTGATAAGCTCAAGGAGGTGATGAGCACTTGCCCAGTGTTGGCACTTCCCGATTTCACACAATTGTTTATCCTCGAGTGTGATGCATCTGGTGAGGGTATAGGTGTAGTATTAATGTAGAACATGCATCCTATTGCCTTTGAGAGACACAAGTTGAGGGGACCTGAGAGACTTTACTCCATCTATGATAAGGAGATACCCACCATAATGCATAAATTAGCTCAAAGTTCAGGTAGTACTTAGTTGGGGTAAGTTTGTGGTGAGGACCGACCACAATAATCTCAAATACTTCTTGGAGCAGACGGATTTGAATGAGAGGCAGTAGAAGTGGGTCAGTAAAATACAGGCCTGCGACTTTGACATAGAATAGGTGTAGGGGAAAAATAATGTTGTTGCAAATGCCCTTTCGAGGAAACCAACAACTTGCTCACTTACTGAGATTTCAGCTGATTGGAAGTCTCATCTTTTGGTAGAGTACTCCAAGAATAAGTCTTCTTGTGTGGTGATGGATGGTCAGGTATAGGATGATCAATACATAGTTATGGATGATATCATTTTCTACAAGGGTAGAATCTACCTAGTGTAAGAATCCAAGCTCAAGGAGAAGATTCTTTGAGATTCACATGACACACCTTTAGCAAGTCATTAGGGGTACTTCAAGACATCGATAGGTTAGAGAGAGGTTCTCGTGGAAGGGCCTCAAGGAGGATGTTTTTAGATATGTCAGGAGTGTATGACTTGTCAACATAACAAATCAGAGCATTCCCATCCAACAGGCTTGTTGTAGCCTCTACCTATCCCTAAGCAAAAGTGGGAGAGTATTGTTATAAAATTTTCACTATAGCTCAATTTGAGAGAGCTGGTTTTTCAAAGATTCATTTTAAGGTGAAAATTTCAATTTACCTCTACAGATTTTTAACCATTGCAATTGTTTGAGTTCATTGTTAAAAGAAGATGCAATGTGTTCAGTTGCTTGTTATCAATTGCAACATTAAGTATTGTATGAAAGTTTTATTTAAGAGGGAAATGCTTTCATTCTGTATAACATTCATAGTGTTTCAAACATTATTTTGCAAAAGGGAAAAGTACAAAATTGAACAAGTGTTTCACAAACGTTGTATTTATTCATTGGGTAATAAAAAGAAACAAGTGTCCCACACAAGCCGTGGGAGTAGCTGAGACAGTGTGTCAAAAGGAACATTCTCCACTATTGAAGATTAAAGGAAAGAAAAACATATAAGGAACATAATCATCATTGCATGTTGCCTTCAATTGATTTTGGAATGGTGCACCATCCTTCATCTTCGAGCTCCTGATTGATCTGCAAGAGATGTAAAAAGTTGTTGGAGCTCTGATTATGAACATTCCTATATGAATCATCAACAATAATGTAGAGTGTTGCTAATGATACATTGAAACAACTGGAGTTGCAAGAACAAGAAATGTGATAGAAGACTAGGAGGAAACGTTATGATAATATGTTGTTTTTATTTAACATTGTTTGCTTCTTGTGTAGGTATAGGATAAATCATGCTGCTGATCCAATGTGAAAATTTCAAAGCATGTGGTGTAAAATGGGCTCCCACAAGGGTTGAGACCCGACATGCTATCCCGCATACATTCAAGAAGGGATTGAAGAAGAAATAGATCTAGAATGCTCAAGGAAAGACATCCATCAAATGAGTGCATCATAAAAGCCAAGAGACTCAACAGTTGACCATTCAGAACAGTCAACTCTCGAAGTGCAATGAATTGAGAATCATGAGTGATCAATTGTTCAAGTGAAGTTCGTGGATGTGATAGTGAACATGCATACATAATGCCTTGTTTATAATCATCAATTACAAATGAATCAAAGTAGAAAGCTCCAAGAACATCATGATCAGGAGTTCATATTTCAAAATCTTCCATGCAACTGTAGTGCATTCATGCTATGATGTTGTTGTTTGAAGATTAAAAGCACTAAAAGAAGCATAAAGCCATGTTTTATGAAAATGCAAGTACAGTGGTGTCAACTCGGGCTTTGAAACAAACCCCTTTCAGTGTGATATTTTCAGAATACAAAATGGAGTTTATTTCAAGTTCATGAAAATGGAGGTAACCTTGATTACCATTTACATGCTTGTGGCCTGAAAAGGCCAAAATCTTTGTTCTCATGGGCCATAATACCCACTTGAGGTTTCAAGATCAAAGTGCAAGTGCAAAGGAGGAGGTCAAGGGTTCGAGCCTTGTTATGGTGTCCTCAAAACAATAAAATGAAGCTACAGGCCGATGCCTCAAAGGTGGAAACTCACAATAGAAAAGAGGGTTTCATTTTTTTTGTGTTCATTGGAATAGCAAGGGCCAAGCCCCTCATATTTTGAAAGAAAAATGGAGGAAAAACCACAATCCGCGGCCATAAGGGTTTGGGAAACCCACAAAATGGATAGGCATGTGCTTAAAAATGTGTTTTCATTTAACAATTATGACTATGTTTCATGGAGGGCCAAGCCCTAACAAGTTTTACAAGAAAGGAGGGAAGAAATATATAGTGGTTGTGGCCTATGTGAATGGCCAAGCCCAAAAAAACTACAAACTTTCATATTTTTGTAATGAAAGCTTGAATAAAAAATCAGATGTAACAGGGTGGCTTTCTATTTTTATATTTCAGGGACTGCAAAATTGTGAAAACCTGATTAAGCAATGTTTCTATAAATTGCTTGATTAGCTGTTGTTTACATGCAGTTGAGTGATGCACTTGAGTTGTCAACATAACTTTCTATTCTTGAGACCAAACTTGGGCGAATTCAAAGAAGAGATTCCAAATGGAAGTTTCCATTTTCAATTCCCAACAGTCGGTGCCTGATTTTGAGGCCTTTTTGGATCAAATTTTGGGTGATAGGAAGTTTCCAGCTTTTTGATGCTTTTTGGAGCTGTTTTGGAGACTAATTTTTTAATCTTTTTGAAGGAGCTCAAAAATGTAGAAGGGTTTCCTTTTGGAGGGACAACAACCCAATTTTTCTATTTTTGGTACTACAGGGTCCCATCCTGGTTATAAGTTTGAGAAATTTTTAATTTCTCTGGGTTCATAATCATACAGTTTCTTGCTTCCTTAGTGATTTTGGAGAGCTTTATAAACCATATTTTGGATCAGATTATGATGTCTTACTCCTCCAATTGTAATAAAGCAACAAATTTCTCCTTCCCTCCTTGTCATAATCTCATGGTGATAGTATGACTTTGTTGTGATTCATACTATTGAATCCTTCTTTGTCCTGTTATTGTGGGTGATTGTCGAGTTTTGCAATAGGTTCGGGTTGCACATTGTATTATGTTTTAAGAGTCTTTATGCACAATATTAATGAACATAAAGCATTGTGGTGAGTTGTGAGAGTTAAGTGTTGTCAAAGAGGTGTTGTGAGTTAAGTTTAATCAAGATCTTATTTCTCAACTAATCATCTTAAGTTGTATGTGTTAGATTGTTTCAGTTCTCTCCTGCTCCTTTTCCCCCCGAAATTGCATAGGTTAAGTGGTTAGTTGAAGGGGAACCAACCCGCTTTGGAGATTCACTCTCACTAATTGGTTTACCCAAAAACTAGAGAGTGTTTCCATGTTGTGACAAGATAGACAAGTGCTACTTTCCTAAAGGGTGCAATCCTAATCGCCAACAAGTATTTATATGGATTTTATTACCAGTCTTCCCAAGGTGCATGAAAAAGACTACATATATGTGGTGGTGGACCATTTGACAAAATACTCTCACTTCTTTTCCATATCTTTAGAGTTTAAAGCACCCTAGATAGCAAAATTGTTCTTCAAGGAGATTTTCAGGTTGCATGGATTTTCAAAGTATATAGTGAGTGACAGAGATAGTAGGTTCATGAGTGCTTTCTGGTAGGAGTTATTCAGGTTGGCAGGGACAAAATTAACTCCGAGCATGAGCTATCACCCTCAAATAGATGGACAGACTGAGACAATGCATAAATGGATTGAGGGGTATTTGTGTATTACATATTAAGACAACAAAGAGTGTGGGTCAAGTGGTTGCATCTAGGAGAGCATTGCTATAACACCACTTACCACATGTTGATTGGTATGTCAAATTTTTGTGCACTGTATGGATATGACACACCATCTTTCATGGATTTAGCTTTTGGGGAGAGTAGGGCTCCTAAAGCTAAGGATTGAATTCAGGAAAGCCAGGACATTATGAAGGCCCTTAAGGATAATTTGTAGATGACTCAAAATCAACAAAAGACATGCAAATAGGCACAAGGTTTAGCACAATTTTGAGGTGGGAGATTTGATTTTCCTTCATTTACATCCCTACAAATAGTCTTCATTGAAGAAGAGTGGTGCAGAGAATCTCAAACCTCAGTTTTATGGGCCCTACAGGATCATCAAGCTAGTTGGGGAGGGATCCTATGAGTTGGAGTTACCGAAGAATAGTAAGATTCACAATGTGTTTCATGTTTCATGCCTCAAGAAGGCACTTGGACAGTAGGTTACTTCGTCCTCTGAGTTACCCCCGTTGGATGAGGAGGGACATTTGGTTCTGATTCCTATGGAGATTATTGATACTAGAGAGAAGAGATTGAGGAACAGAGTGGTTAAGGAGTTCTTGGTTAGATGGAGAGACTTTCCAGCTGGAGATGCAACTTGGGAGGGAGAACATATTTTGCAACATCCCAATTTGTCATTGCTTGAGGGCAAGCAATCTCAAGAAGGGAGGACTATAATGTCGTCTTCTCAATAGCCACTCGTGATGATCACTTAGCCTTTTCAATTCCTGAGGGATAAAGTGGAATTTAAGGAATCCTTTATTTAATTATTTAATATTGCCTGGAGACTCAAGTTAAAATTAAAAGGTAATATTAAGTAATTAATAAAGTAATGTTTTAAAGTGACTTTAGTGAAGTATTTTAATAAGGTACTTTATTGAGTCACTTTATTTTTAATGAGTGAGAAATTAAGCGGGGAAATATGAAAGGGAAAAAGAGCTCATTTCATTCATTTTAGATTTTATTTTTTTCACATCAACTTGGAGAGTTTTTGAAGGTTTTCATATTGAGGGTTTGGAAACCCTACTGTTTTAGTTTCGGTTGTGAAACCATCAACCCTAGCTGAGCGTTGTTGAGAGAGTCATTCAGACTTCCTACATTGCACTTCATTGCAATTTGGTGGGCACAAATTTGAGAAAGGCATATTAAGACAAGATTGATTTTAAGGCAAAATACTAAATGAGAAATATGGGGTTTTTATCGAATTTTTGAGTTATTGTTCATTGAGCCATTTCAGCTATTAGAAGTCAAGTTTTGGAGCTTAGTTTGTAGTGTAAAAGGCATCTCATTGTGAAGATATCCCATGCACATCTCTTTTCAGCAGTTTACCACTTCTTGGGTCACAATATTGCTAAATCTACTTAAAACAATTGAGGACGTGTTTATTCTGAGAAGATGCATTTCATATTCTATGAGAAATTTGGGTTGTGGCCATTGTTGGAGACCCTAGGAGGTGGCATGAGGAAGTAACAAGGCTGAAAGAACCATAAAATGAGATAATCTAATGCCAAGAGGTGAATACCATTCGTTGCACTATGTCTGGGTAGTTTTGAGTCGATTTCCTCACTGCAATAGTTTGCAACCATTTAATCAATCCAGTGGTATATTTGAAATGAATATTCAAAACTAGTCAATCAAAATAAAGACAACTACAAAATTTTATTACCCTCAGGTCAGGGTCTTTGTGGTATTAGAGTCTTTGTGGTTTTAGAGTCTTTGTGGTATTTGTGACCATGAATTAATGTTTTCATCTGGTAGTTTGAAGTACCTACATGAATATTACATACACATGTTTTCTTACAATGGTTTCATACATGAATTCTTCAATGGCTAGATCATTGGAGAATCAATGTGCTTCTCTTTTCAAATATTAATAATTAATAGGTGGATTTTTTGAAAATGATATTTCTGATAACTACCAAAAACAAGAGGAAAAACTTCCGCAAAATACTTAAATAAAAACTAAAGCTAGTCCTTGGAAGCTATTCCAACACGTCCTAAATATGTGTTGTTTTCCTTCTGAAGTAAGATTTGGAGTATCAAAGCGGGGAATAGTCGGGGTTTCAACCTATATAAAATAATACAAGAACTATGTTCTCTCACATAGTAGTTTCATACATGACTTCAATGGTTGGACTATTGGAAAATCAATCCATTTATTTTTATAGATTTACTACAATATAGGTGAAATGTAGTAAATAATATTCCTAATAACTACTAAAAACAAGAGGAAAAACTTTTGGAAATGAATTACTTCAAACAGAAACCAAAAACTGGTCTTTGGATGATTTTCTAGGATACCCTAAAATGTGTTATGTAATGTAGTCGTTTGAAGTAAATTTTTGAGTAAGAAAACATGGATTAGTCAAAAGTTTTAATTGAAGGGCAGACTGTGCAAGTTGCTTATGTTTTTAAAAGTCCATATTGTCTGAAACGACTTTTGAAATCATTGTTGTAATGGTGAAATAGGCATATCTAGGTCAATTCCCATTTAATTTTGGATGCATTTTGATGGAATAACTTAACATGATTACATATCAACAAAGGGAACACTCTAGTGCAAAGATGGCTTAATTCCTTCGTTCTTCATACACTCTATTTATTTTTATAGATTTACTACAATATAGGTGAAATGTGGTAAATAATATTCCTAATAACTACTAAAAACAAGAGGAAAAACTTTTGGAAATGAATTATTGCAATCAGAAACCAAAAATTGGTCTCTGGATGATTTTCTAGGACACCCTAAAATGTGTTATGTAATGTAGTCGTTTGAAGTAAATTTTGGAGTAAGAAAACAAGGATTAGTCAAAAGTTCTAACTGAAGGGCAGATTGTGCAAGTTGCTTATGTTTTTTAAAGTCCATATTGTCTGAAACGAATTTTGAAATCATTGTTGTAATGGTGAAATAGGCATATCTAGGTCAATTCCCATTTAATTTTGGATGCATTTTGATGGAATAACTTAACATGATTACCTATCAACAAAGGGAACACTCTAGTGCAAAGATGGCTTAATTCCTTCGTTCTTCATACACTCTATTTCTTTTTATAGATTTACTACAATATAGGTGAAATGTAGTAAATAATATTCCTAATAACTACTAAAAACAAGAGAAAAACTTTTGGAAATGAATTATTGCAATCAGAAACCAAAAATTGGTCTCTGGATGATTTTCTAGGACACCCTAAAATGTGTTATGTAATGTAGTTGTTTGAAGTAAATTTTGGAGTAAGAAAACAAGGATTAGTCAAAAGTTTTAACTGAAGGGCAGACTGTGCAAGTTGCTTATGTTTTTTAAAGTCCATATTGTCTGAAACGACTTTTGAAATCATTGTTGTAATGGTGAAATAGGCATATCTAGGTCAATTCCCATTTAATTTTGGATGCATTTTGATGGAATAACTTAACATGATTACATATCAACAAAGGGAACACTCTAGTGCAAAGATGGCTTAATTCCTTTGTTCTTCATTCACTCTATTTCTTTTTTCAGATATTATTACATTAATAACAAAATGTTGGAATATGTTAATTCTGATAAATACTAAAAACAAGAGAAAAACTTTTTCAAGTGATTTAACTTCAAATGAAAACTAAGAATTGGTCCCTAAAATGTGTTATTAATATAGTGTTTTGAAGTAAAATTTGGAGAAATAAAAGAGAGATTAGTCATAAGTTCTAATACAAGGGAAAATTGTGCAAATTGTTCATGGTCTGAAATATGTATTAAACAATATTGAATATTTAAGGCTCTAAACTCCATGTTATTATAAATGACTTTTGAGATCATTATTGTAATGGTGAAATTTGCATAATCATGTACATACTTCCGTAGTTTTGCGTGTGTTATGATGGAATAACCTAAAACATATCGACAAATGGTGCACTCCTATGCAAAGTTGGTCTCAACCTCCACTTGCTCATCCTCATACACATTGACCTTACCCTATCCATGTTAAGATGTATCCTATACATCAATATTTATTACTTTTGTGTTCACGTAATCTTACCACTTTGAAATATGAACTTCCTTGTTTAAGGTTAATTCCATGGTGTATGAGAGTTAATTTGTGTTGCATGGAATTTATCCTTAGAATTCAACATTTATTAGCTCTTGACCAATTCACTAGCCGTTATGAGCCAATTTGGTACATGATTGTGCAATTAATGGCTCTATTAGTATTTAAAGACATTAAATGTGTACCTAATTCATATATGGAAATCATTAAAAAATATTTTGGAGCTCTAGGGGAGAGGGGCCAATAGTTGTGCAGGGTTCAATAGTCATGCAGTCAATTGTGATTATTCATATTAGTACTAGAATGAATTAATATTATATCTTGTATATATTCATTTCACATATTAATCAAAATATTACCAAATATGTGACATTATGGGATCAATAGTTGTTCATTTCAAAACTTATAATCCTCAAGTAAAAAACATAAATAGATTCATTAACAAGTGAAATAAATATTTTTTTTGTCTCAAATAAAAGATCATAACTATCCACTATAAGTGTGTCATTTATAAAATTAAACGCCCATTTAATAAAATAGGACTCATTTAAACAAGTATTGTTATCATAGTGAAGAAATATTTTTCTTATGTGTACAACTATTGGGGTAGCAATGTACAAGCATTGAAGTATTTCATATTAATAGTTTGTCCTATCACAAATATAAAAGGTGAGCACAATAAATACCATATATTTTTCATTAAATGTGAAGGATTTTCAAAAAGTTTTAGTGTTCAACTATTGGTCCATTTTTGTTTGATATAAAGTGTATTTTAAATAATCATGTGTTGTTTTTATAACAAATAACTTTTATGTGTTCAACTATAGGTCCATTTGTGTTGAATATAAAAGCTAGAGATAACATGATTTTATGGTTACCAATAGGTATTTGGTCCATTTAGATTGCATGTAAGTTTTTTTAAAAATATAAACATGATATTCTATAAGCAACAAATGATACTTTTTTGTTCAACTACTAGGGGTACCATGATTAAGTTTCAATCGAATCTTTAAAAAGTCAAATTTTGGACACTTTTTAGTAGATATGTCAATGTGGCAAGTTGCATGATGAGTCACACCTCCAAACCTTAGTTATAGATAGATAAGAGAGCAATCCACATTTCAAAAAGAAATGAAGGTCCTACAATATTCTAGTCAATCACAACATGCTGACAAAGATAGCCCACACAACTAGTGGCCCCTCTCCCCTAAAAGAAATTTAATGTACACTAGATCATTCATCATACTTGCATGCTTAATTATTGCACATCAAATGTCACAATCAATTAAAAAGGAGGTTGATAGAAGAGGACACAAACTTCAACAATCTTTTCAAGGTATTTTCAAAATACCATTAGTCATTAAACACCAGTAGATAACAAAGGTTGGAGAAAACCAAATAGTAGACTTACACATTTCTTCAAATTAGATCTATAGATTATAGACTAAATTTATTTTTGTGTGGAATTGATTCAAAAGTGTAGGATTAACTTGCACAAAATTTGAAGCTTGTGTAGAGTTTTAGATAGTTGGCACATTGAGCACATTTATTTTTGTACCCAGACGAGTTTTGTAAAACTTATGGTTTTATTCTATATTGTAGTTCTCACATATAAGCTCTATTATTCACATTTAATTATTTTGATATTTACTCAATTTTGTTGTTTAGATTAATTATATGTTTATTGATAGCATTTAATTAAAATGTTTAACAAAAAGTATTTTTCCTTCTTCTTTTGGTTGGTCTATTGAATACTACACCACCCTAGGGTTTGACCTTAGGGTTATAGCTATTAGGAATATTACACAATTTATTAGGTTGGTTATCATGTTTATTATGGTTTACCATATGTGAATAATTATATTGTAATTGGTTGTGATTGTGTTAGTTGTTATAGGAGGTATAGTTATCATATATATTTAACAATATATATAAAATACGTTGAGAGTTATCCTTCTTTAGGCACCTATTGCACTTTTATGTGAAGTTGATTATAAAGATAGGCACCTCAAAAAGGATGTATATATATATACTAGTAGCATTAGTGGTACTTAGGGTTGGCAATAAGGTTAGGGTTAGGATTTGGGTTAGAGATAAAATTAGAGTAAGGGTTAGGGTTATAATTAGAGTTAGGGTTGGAATATGGTTAGGGTTAGGGTTAAGGTTAGGCTTATAATTAGTTAGGGTTGGGAATAAGGTTAGGGTTAGGATTAGGGATAAAATTAAGGTTAGGGTTAGGGTTAGAATTAGAGATAGAATTTACGTTAGGGGTAGGGTTAAGATTAGGGTAAGGGTTAGGATTAGGGTAAGGGTTACTCTTAGAGATAGAATTAAGGTTAGGGTTAGAGATAGAATTAGGGTTGTAGTTAGGGTTAGGATTAGGGGAAGGGTCACGATTAGGGATAAAATTAGTGTTAGGGTAAGAGTTAGGTTTAGAGAAAGAATTCAGATTAGGTTTAGGGTTAGGATTACAATTAGGGTTAAGGTTAGGGTTAGGGTTAGAGATATAATTAGGGTTAGGTTTAGGGTTAAGATTAGCGTTAGGGTTACAATTAGAGATAAAATTGGGGTTAGGGTTAAGTTTCAGGTTAAGATTACAATTAGAGCTAAGGTTTGGGTTAGGTTTATTATTAGAGATAAAATTAGGGATAGGGTTAGAGGTAAGATTAAAGTTGCAATTAGGGTTAGGGTTAGGATTATGGAAAGGGTTACGATTAGAGATAGGATTAGGGTTATGGTTAAACTTAGAGTTAGGGTTAGGTTTAGGATTAGGCTTATGATTAGGGTTAAGGTTAGGGTTATGGATATGGTTAGGGTTAGGATTATGGTTAGGGTTAAGGTTACGGTTACAATTAGGAATATAGTTAGGGTTAAATATAGAATTAGGATTAGGTTTAAAGTTAGGATTATGATTAGGGTTAAGGTTAGAGATAGGGCCAGGGTTAGGGTTATGTTTAGGGTTAAGATTAGGGTTAGGGTTATGATTAGAGATAGAATTAGGGTCAGGGTTATGCTTATGGTTATAGTTAGGGTTCGGCTACAATTAGAGTTAAGGGTAAGGTTATAGTTAGAGATAAAATTAGGGTTAGGTTTAAGGTTAGGGTTAGGGTTAGGTTTAAGGTTAGGGTTAGGGTTAGGTTTAAGGTTAGGGTTAGGGTTAGGATTAGGGTTTTAGGGTTGAAGTTAGAGTTACAATCAATCTTCGAGGTAGGTATAGGTTTAGAGTTAGGGTTATAATTAGGGTTTGGGTTAGGTTTATAATTAGGGTTAGATATATAATTATAATTATAATTGTAACCTTGGAGCTAACCTTAATGCAAATGTTAATTCTAACCTGAATTATAAACTTCATCCTAACTCTAAATTTAATCATAACTATAACCCCAAGCTTTATCCTAGAACCCTAATTATAATAAGACATTAATAACCCTAACCCTAACTATAATCCAAAGCTTTATCCTAAAAACTTAATTGAACCCTAAACCTAATCATAATTGAACCCTAATTTAATTATAACCCTAGTTGAGGTAACCCTAACCCTAACTATAACCATAGTTGAACCCTATATGTAACCTTAATTGAATTTTCACTCTAACCTTAACAATAACCCTAGTTGAACTCTATATAATTAGGGTTACATATTCAACCATATTCAACCATATTCAAGCCTAACCCTAATTTCACCTTATGCATAATTGAACCATATTCCTAATTGAACCATAACCCTAATTGAACCATAACCATAACCTTAATTGAATCCAAATCCTGATTGAACCCTAATCCTATTTTATTCCCATCCTAACTCCAACCCCAAATTATCATATAACCTTAACCCAAATTAAATCCTAACTCTAACTCTAAGTGAACATTAACCCCAATTGAACTTTAACCCTAACCCTAATTAAACCCTAACCCTAACCCTAATTGAATTCTAACCATAACCCTAATGGAACCCTAACCATGACCCTAAACCTAAGTGAAAATTAACCCTAATTAAACTCTAACCCTAGCCCTAACCCTACCCCTGACCCTAAGTGAACACTCCCTAATCAAACTCTAACTATTTGAACCCTAACCATGACCATGACCCTAACCCTATTTGAATCTTAACCCTAATTACACCCTAACCATAATTGAATCTTAACCCTAGTTGAATCATAACCCTAACCCTAAACTCTAATTGAATTGTAACTCTAATTAAACCCTAATCCTAACATTAACCTTAACCTTTACCCTAGTTGAACCCTAACCTTAATTGAACCCTGAACTTTAACCCTAATCACAATTGAACTCTAATATTAACCCTAAGACTAACCTTAATTGAACCCTAACCATAAACCTAGTCCAAAGTGAACACTAACCCTAATTAAACTCTAAACCTTACCCTAATTAAAGCCTGACATTGACCCTGACCCTATTTGAATCTTAACCCTAGTCATAACCCTAATTGTACCCTAACCATAATTGAAACCTAACCCTAATTGAACCCTAATCTTAACCTTAACCCTTACTGAATCCTTATTGAATGCTAACCCTAATTGAACTCTAATCCTAACCTTAACCCTATTTGAACCCCAACCCTAACCCTAACACCAAGCTTTATTGTAAAACCCTAACCCTAACCCTAACCTTAACCTTAATTGAACATTTACCTTGTTGAGCCCTAACCCTTATTGAACCCAAACAAAAACCCTACTTGAAAATTAACCCTAATTAAATACTAATCCTAAACTTAATTAAACTCTAAACCTAATCTTAATTGAACTCTAGCCATGACTCTAAACTCTAGTTAAATCATATCCCTAATTGAGCCCTAACCTTAACCCTTACCCTAATTAAACTCTAACTCTAACATTGACCCTAATTAAATCTTAACCCTAATTGAACCCTAACCTTAACCTTGACTCTAACCTTGACCCTAACCATATATGAACCCTAACCCTAATCTAACCCCAAGTTTTATTGTAGAATCCTAACCCCAACCCTAAGTGAACACTTTCCATAATTAAACTTTAACCCTAACCCAAACCCTTATTGAACATAAACTCTAATTCTAATTAAACACTAGCCTTAGCCCTAATTTAACCCTAAACACTAAACCTAGTTAAAATCTAACCCTAACCCTAACTCTAATCCTCATTGAAACTTGATTGAACTTTAATTCTAAATGAACTCTAAACCTAACTCTAAACCCTAATTAAATCTTAACCTTGATTGAACTCTAACCCTAATACTAACCCTTACCCTAATTGAGCCCTAATCCTAATCTTAATTGAGCCCTAACTGTAATCCTATTTGATCCCCAACCCTAACTCTAACACCAAGCTTGATCATATAACCCTAACCCTAACCCTAACCCTAAGTGAACACTAACCCTAATTAAACTTTAAACCTAATTCTAATTGAACCCTAAAATCGATACTAACATTGAACCGATTTGAATTTTAACCCTAATTCTAACCCTAACCGTAATTGAACCATAGCCCTTACCTTAAACTTTTTTTGAACCCGAACCCTAACATTAACACTAACCCTTACCCTAGTTGAATGCTAAGTCTAATTGAACTCTAACCTTAACCTTAAGCCTAATTGAACCCTAATCCTAATCCTAACCCTATTTGAACCCCAACCCAAACCTTAACACCAAGCTTTATTGTAGAATCCTAACCCTAACCCTAATTGAGAACTTACCCTTATTGAAATCTAACCCTAATCTTAACCCGTATGGAATCTAAACAACAACCCTAGTTGAACACTAACCCCAATCAAACTCTAATATGAGACTAATTAAACCCTAACCCTAATCTTAATTGAACCTTAACCCTAATTGAACTCTAACCTTAACTTTGAACCCTAATTGAACCCTAACATTAACCCCTTAGCCTAATTAAACTCTAACTCTAACCTTGATCCTAATTAAATCCTACCCTAGTTCAACCGTAATCTTAACCCTAATTGAATCTTAATCCTAATCCTATTTGAATGCCAACCTTAATCTAAACCTAACCTTTATTGTAGAACCCTAATCCTAACCCAAATTGAACCCTAACCCTAAGTGAAAACTTAATCTAATTGAACTCTAACCCTAACCATAACCCAAATTGAATGCTAACCTTAAGTGAACACTTACCCTAATTGAACTCTAACCCTAACCCTAATTAGATAAGGATAGATGACATGACACCCCCATATAAACATCTTTTTGGCTTGAAAGACCATTTTTTTAGAGCTCATATTATTTTCAATTTGTGGGGAAGGAGTATTATTGGGTACCAGTTTATAGTGTATGTGTTAAATAAGAAAGAACATTAGAGGAAAGACTAGTTTTTTCATCTATTGTTAGCTATCTTGAGAGGCATGATGCACTTGTATGTTCTATGATTCATATTTTTATTATTCATGAATGCATGTGAAAAAAGGAAAGAGATAAAAGCTTTGCAATAATTTTGAATGATAGTTTGTTTAAGCCTTTCAAGTGTGTTTGTGTGTGTTTTGGTCTTGGATTGCTTTCTTTGAATGGGTTCTTGGTGTGTGTAAACTATCATTGTGTATTTCAATGTAGCCTTTGGATTAGTGTTTAATGTTGCATACTTGTTCTTATTTGATCTCTTCACTCGAGGGATGGAAAGATCTTTATGAGGCTTGATGAAGCCATGATAGTTACAAGGAGAGAGAGCATTTCATCAAATTACTTAATCTTGGCTAGAATTACTTGAAGATGGTAAAATATGAAAGAAGTCTCATACTCAAAGTAAATACTAATATTGAATTGTATTATAAAAAGGATGAAAACATTTAATTTAGAAATTCAAATTATGACAAATTAATTTTACAATTGAAATAACTCTATTGCAAATTATTTTGTAAATTTTTATTAATAAATAATTAAAAATTAATAATATTACAATCAAAATTTTAAAATGAAACCCACCACTCATTGTTGTCATTTTTTCACTTAAAGATTTACATATTCTAACATATAAACAATAACCCTTTTACAAATTGTTAACAATAACCCTTTTACAAATTGTTTTATAAGTTTTTATATAAAAAGAACAATATTGCAATCAAAGTTTAGAAGTGAAAGTCACCACTCATTATTGCCATATCTTGACTTAAGAATATACATGTATCTTAACATATTGAAAACACTGTTATTCAAAAAATAAAATAAAATAAATACAGCCTCATTAAGCTTATAGTGACTAGTAGCATTCACCTTAAGAGCTTCATGAAAAACTATATATATATATAAAATATAACTTACAAGGAATAACGAAGAAATAAAATAAAATGCCCAAAAAAGGGTCCATGCTGAGGGCTTAGACCCTGTTAGAAGGGTCACGACCCTCCATGTGGTCTGTCAGTTGTCATCGTGGAAACCAACGACGCCACTTGCAATGGCTACGACCATTATAAAACCACTACCGCTTCCATTATGTATTCTTTTTGCAGCTAATAACTCCTACGTGGAATGGCTTCCATTATGTGTTACACGTGGAATTTCGTAGTAGGAGTTATTGTTTATGTCCATTGTAGGAATGCCTCTCCACGTAACAACCTGTGAAGTAAATGTATGGAAAAAAGGAAGCAGGAGGTGTGAGATGTAAAAGTTACTTAGATTATGCTATTTTTTAACAAAAAGCTTGGGATGTCAATGTAGCAACTGCCAACAAAGAAAAGAACAATAACAAGTGGATATTTTGAGCATGGTGGTCTGGTTCTTTGTGATGACTCTCACTACAATTTTTTTTTCTTTACAAGCAAATGGCATACTAGATCTTCCATAAAATTCAATACTACAACAAATATTTCGAGTACTATATGACAAAGCAAAATATTTTCTTATTGTCCTGACTATATATCTTACTACCCATGACCTCTAGTAAGATATATAGCCAGGAAATATATTATCATACTACTTCAAATCTCCAATGTTAAATGCATCATGTGAATGATCTCTAGTAAGATATATAGTCAGGACAATAAGGAAATATATTGGGGTCATTCACATGATGCATTTAACATTGGAGATTTGAAGTAGCAAAATATTTCCTTATTGTCCTTATAATTTTAATTATTTTTAAAAGACTAGAAGAATCAGGTGGATGAGATATCTTCATCACATGCTCCAACCTTTCAAGAATAATTTTTGGAAGGGGATAGTTTCTTCAAGCATTGTCAGTTAGAATGACCCCTAGTAAGATATATAGTCTTAACTTTGCAATTAGATCGATGCCCAAAACCACCACTTCATAGGGCCATAGGCGAAGTAGACAATGAAACTGATTACCGGTAAAGAGAGTGATTTCATGCTAGAGGAAGCGTGTTGAAGCAACAAAAATTCTAAAGCATAATTTTTTTTCATATTTTTTATTTCTCTCAAGGAGTAGGAGTTTTTAGGGTTTTTAAGGTGGCCTCAAGGATTTTTTTGATGAATGTACATGTGTCAAATTTTATTAATTATAAAATATACACATATTCACAAAAAAAGTAGGAAGGCAGAAGGTCACTCCCAGAGTCACGCATATAGAGCCTGAAAAGAAATTACAAAGCAAAAGAAAAAATAGTCATTAAGTAGCCAAAGCAAAGTCAGTGGGAGGCGAAAGGGGGTCCTAGTCATTTGGTTTACCCCATACATCAATAGGGTTCAGGGTGATGTCAGGAACATACCACCCCTCTTTAGTCTTATCTTTTCCTTCTTCTCTATCTCTATCTTCATTTCATGTCGGAGAAATATCCAAATCCATATGAAGGAGCCACTTTGAAGATTGTAGATGAAGGCCAACTACTGCCACCACCAGTCGTCGTTCCTGCCCCACTCGAGGCTACCCAGAGGTAACACCTCTAGAAAGAGTGATACTAGGACGAACCACCCTTGCCACCAGAGTGGTGGTGAGGCACCTGAGATTTGGGGAACCACAAATATCGAGCTAAGAAGCTTCGGTCATGCCAACATCCGCGAGGTGGAGAACAATTGTGAGAAGCATAACTATATGGGGGGACCTTGGCCATAGTACATGGGGTATTACCCCAATGACCTAACATACCCTGAAGGTGAGCAACCTCTAGGCCCACCTTGTTGGCTGTAACTTGGATCTGAAGCATCACATTAGAACAAGTAGTAGCTTTAGTGAAAAGAGAAATAACAATATCAATAGAGTTATGAGAAAAAAAATAGAATTTATATCTTTCCATAAGGAAAATAAAATCTCCACCCTAAAAGAATGCCAAACTTGGGTATACTTGGAAGGGATACGAGGCCAATCCCCTAAGAGATCCATATGCCAAGAAAATGGTTTTGGTCGAAACGGGTGGAAAATGTCATTAATCAAACTCCAAAGTTGTTGAGCGCGACGAAAAAACTAGAAGAGATGCTTGAAGGAATTAGACTGTCCACAAAATGGACGAGGGTCTAGGATGCCTATATGCTGAAGGTGAGATTCCACATGCAAGCCTTGGAAAAGAATACACCAGGTAAAGTGGGCGAGGTTAGGCTCAAAAATAGTTGACCAAATGTTACGAAATTGACTTAACCAAACTGATAAAGGTGATTGCAAATGCCACTGAAGATTTAGGGTAGGAACCATAGGAAGGTGCAAGGAAAGCCAACAATATCCCAAATGCAGCTTGTAGTTACAAAAAGTGGTGTCTGGAAATCAACTCCAGCCTTTCCACCAAGGTTTAATAGTATGACTATCAATCTTGTGTATCATGTCTATTGAAAGAGAAGACAAGACAATGTCAAATGTCTCTCAATCTGGCCAAGAGAATTGGAATTGAATTTTCATATCCTCCCAAGAACACAAATTCATTGTGGCTTTGGGAAACAAGTCACAGGGAGTGCATATGCCTTTTTTATAAAACCATAGGGCATGAACCCAAGACAAATGAGCCAGAGAGAGCCCTTGAACTTGAATAAGTGGAGATGACCAAATTTTGTGCTTATTGAAAGACAACCCATCTTGAAAGCGAGAATCGACCCACAAAATATAGGGCTTGACAGCTTCCCAAGCACATCAGATACTTTTGGAAACAAAGGTTCCTTTGATATGAATACTTGAGAAGTATTTTCTAGGCTTCATTACCAAAAATCACCACACATTCCACTTGACATAGAGAGCCAACCCTTACTGCTATGTGGAAAGAAGCTTAAGACCACTAGAGTCCTACAGGAGACAACAAAATTCCCAAGCAACATGGCGAAAGCCCTTATGATCTTCTGAGGAGGCCCACAAATAATCATGAAGAAACTTATAAAGCTTCAAATAAGAGGCTTTGGATGGGGCCTAACAAGAAGAATAATACACATTAGTGGTGACGAGCCTAAGTAATAGTTAGTTTTCTCTTGTTTATTCCATATTTTGTAGACACTTGAAGCTACTTATGTCATACATTCCTGAACTTATTTACCCTTTTTATATATTTTATGCCATACAAAATAGACTATGATGAGTGAGAATATGATTATGATATGTTGATATTTGCATGATGAATGTATAAATGTGTATGAATTTTAGTTTAAATTTGTGTTTAATTCATGATTGTTAATAGTATATATGCTTTGGATGGGAACTAACTCCATGCAGCCAGAATAGCAACCCACAGCAACTGGAGAACTCAACCAACCCACAACCAAAGGATTTCAAGCCGATAAGCAGGGGAGATTCCAGAGTGTCTGGGCATGTGACAATTGTAGAAAATTATGAAGGTGATCATTGGAGTGATCAATTGGGAGACATCAAAGCATTCAACAAGATGATGGAAGGATGAAGGAGTTTGTGATGAACATGGAAACTGCCATGACTGTTTGTGCAAAGCACGTCTCTTCCATTCCATTAAAGTAGAGTTGCAAACCTAATTGTCTTCTTCTATTTGTTTTAGTTATAGTTTTTATTGCAAAGACTCTCTCTCTCTCTCTCTCTCTCTCTCTCTCTCTATTATGAAGGAGAGTGGACACTTTCATTTAATTTTAGTTTTTAGTTCTTATGCTTTAAACCTCCTCCTGAACCTATATAGTTGGATCAGATGTTGAGGAGTGGATCTAGTTAGAGATACATGTGTTTTTAATATTTCTCGTATTGTTTTCTAGAAGAAATCTTGCATTGTTAGTTTTATGTTATCAATTGTAATGGATATGCATTCATGAATGAAAGATCTATGAAGATTCTTGTCATGTACTGAGAGTTCAATTTTTACAATGAAGATGCTCCATTTTACCGTTATGTTTAGTTGGTTCAAGTAGTTCATATTTAGTTTATATTGTAGGAACACCAACTTGAGAAAGGGCCACTTAAGGTACTGTTCACCCACCTTTAATTTCTATTGTTAGAATAACTACTCATTTTACACCCCAATTGTGTAATTACTATTTACTATAACTTTGTAGGGTAAATGTAAATGTAATTTGTATTCTGTTGGTAAATAAATTGTGCTTGCACTTTGTTATCAATGCATTATGAATGAATGTTGTTTCATTTAATGATATGTGAAGAAATGCATATATGTAAAATGGATGGTTATTGAATTAATATTCTAACTATGGATTTGTATTATGTGTAATGCATATTTTGTGAATAGTTGACTGTTGTGGGCATGTGTTAGTTGGATGTAGGTATATGTTCAATTCCTTCAAGCGAAGGAGAAGTATCACTCAGGAGAAGGTCTTTGTCGGGTAACCAATAACGTAACCTATCTAAGCTTACACACACACTCACAATAGTATGGTTGAGTCAAGTTATTTGTGTTGGGGATTGGTAAGTCATCCTTAGTTTGTGTCTACTTTAGTAAGGGTCTTGTTTACTATTGAGTGCATTATTGAGCGATGCTTATCTATTTGGAGTTTACAAGTTCTTTCCTATATTGCTATGCTTTTATTAGTATGTTGCACATACGTGGAATATGCATATGTATAGTAGTTATGTATGACTTTGTGTGTAATTAAAAGTGTATATACAATATATATACATATATCCATATATATACATATACGCATACATATATATATATATATATATATATATATATATATATATATATATATACAATCAATATATTGTCATTAGAATGTGATTCCTATTATGTTTGTATTCATTTTTATATCAAATGTATACATACTTTTGTGCATATAATATATATAAATATATGTTAACATATATGTGTGTGTGTGTGTGTGTGTGTGTGTTGATATATACATGTATATGTGTGTGTGTGTTGATATATATATGTATATGTAAATATATGTTATATATTTAAATATAACTTTATGCTATAAGGTTGATTATCATTAACAAGCTTAGAGGTTGATTTATTATTAAATTATAGACCGATTATATACTGCATATATAAAATTTTAAAAGGGCCAAATATATCTCATATTTTCAATGAATAAGGGACACACTGTGCAATATTAAGCGCAACTATTAAGTCGATATAAGAATGAGACTTGGTCAACACCTTGTTTAGAAATTATCTTTGACTTAGTAAACTATAAACCACCTTGTTTGGAAATTATCTTTGACTTAGTAAACTATAAACCGCCTTGTCATTGAGTAAATATCAACAATAGTTAAATGCATGCAAATTTATGTTACATTAGGTCGATGAACTGGTCAATTGATTTATGAGATGACAATTCATCTTAGACTAAGTTGACATAAGCTATGTGTTGCATTTTGGATATCGACTAATTCAAATATGTATTTAACCATGTCAATTGTAGGAGATATTTGTTTGCTTTGGAACCACCTTATGAATTCTAATTGTTGTAGATGTTCATTGTGAAGGCAATTCGAATTACACCTTTTTCATCATGTGCTGATTTGAAATGGTCTTATATTGCTATCAACAAATAAGGTTGACCTCTAGCTTTGTTTTGCTAAGTATGCTATTATTTGTGCACCACCTTTTAGCTAGGTTGAGTGAGTGGTTATGAGTGGAGTTTTCTATCAAAACCCATGCCTTTT